>JAPDSC010159670.1:0-17633 GCA_026290005.1 Latrodectus geometricus
GCTGTTACACTATTGTGTTTTTATATTTTACTTACACTCTGAAGTGACAAATTCTTTATTTACTGTTGCTATTCTCGAAATAACTTATAACGTGATTTTTTTAAGACGCGTTCTCTATTTTGAATGTTTAAAAAATGTGTTTGTAAATAAAATTTTTGACGCACACGTGAAGTTAGTTTGTAAAATGTATACTTAAAAAGTTGTAAAACATTTGCATAAATTACGAGTATCTAAAAGAAAGCATTAAATACAGTTAAATTTACATCTGAACTAAAGAAACTGAACTTTTTTTTAACTTTTGTTAAGTTTAGTCAACCGAATCTTATCTTTTACAACATAAGATTGTGTTGGAATGTCGCAACAGATAGATCAATAGATTATAAGTAACTGATAAACTAAATTTTTATGGCATTACATTTCTTTCATGAGGAATTTGACTTATAAAATCCTGAAATCTAAATTTGAGTTTATGTTTGTATGTTTTAAAATCAAATATTATATGAGAGTTAGTATAAATTGTGTATTATTTAAACATACATTTATACTACTTGCTTAAAAATAGAGTCTTTCACGAGTAAAGATCCTCTAGTATAAACATAACTTTCAATTCGAAGTAAAAAATTAGCCTGGATTGGTTTTTTCTGTATTGCATATGAAGTAAAAGCATAAGGTTTAATAAAGTATCATCCTTATATCTGTAAATTTGTCATGTTAATATTTTAAATTATAGACAAAATTAAGTTTGAGTAAAAAATAAATGAGATTTAAAAAATTATTAAACATAGAAATGCGTTATGAAATTACCATTTTAAAGAAAATTTATTGATTGATAATTTGATTCAACATAGTTATCAATAAGTTGAATTATAAATTCTTATATTAAAAAAAACCCTTAAAGAGAAATAAATAAGTCCATTTTTTTAAATTAAAGAATGTTAAAATTTTTTAAATTCGTGATTCCTTCATCATTCCTTGGTCAAAAAACTGAATTCTAGAATTATGAATAACAACTTCTTTTGTTCTTTCTTTATACATTAAACTATTTTTAATTATTTTATTTCATAAAATTTACATCAATTGAATAAGTTGAATCACATGCGTCTGTTGAAAATCATTTCTAAGAAATTTGCTTTGAAGAAAATATGCTTCTTTAATATGATATGTTAATATCTAAGTTTATTAGAATTATAATTTATTTTAAAAACATAATTAAAATGTCTTCATTATTTACTTAATGGAGATTATATTTTTTGTGATATTTATGCAAAAACATTTCTTCATCTTGATATTGAAGAAGGATAATTAGGTCTTTAAAAAGTTTAAGATAAATATTTTGAAGAAGAAAAATTAATTTCTTTTAAATATGATTTTTTATGATAAATATTATTTTAATTTTATGTGATTTTTATATTTCATTCAGAAAAAAGAAAAGTCGCGAGGAGAGCCAGTTTTGTAAAAATTCAGTAAAAATTGATTAAATTTTTAATAGAAATATATTCATTGATTCTCTGACTGATCTGAAAAGTATTTTTTTCTCTAAATTTAAAATTTATCTGTTTTTTAATGAAATATTGCAAAATATCATTAAATATGTAAACAGTAAAAATTAATCAAAACATAGGCAATTACAAAAATTATTAAATTTCAAGAATTTCATGAAAATACATCTATGTATTTACATACTCCATAAATCTTTCATAAGAGAAAAACTTTTAAATAATGTGTTACATTATTAAAATACTGTAGGTAAAATTTTAATTAAATGAGAAATTTAACATTATTTTTTTAAATATAAGACGATTTATTTTTGAAAATGCAAAACAATTACATAACAGCTCTTGCACTGCTTCATTGCAAAATAATTCTTGCAATAATAAGAACGAATAAAATTTTAAGAGAAGACAGTTTTAAAATCAGGATTTTTTTTGTACAGTATTCAATGTATTCAGTAGAATATTACTAAATTAAAAATTATATATTTTTACATATATACGTGGCTGTTAAAAGGTAAACAATGCATGTACGCACGTGGAGAAAATAACGAAAATTGTTAAAACAAAAAGAGGATAATAACAAACAATATACGCATTTAATACTTACTAAGCAATGCAGATTATTTTGTTCTAAAAAGTTATATTTAGAGCAAGCCGAAATGAGTTATATTGGATAATAATAAGTGATACTCCAGTCAGTTATAATTAAACAAGGCATCGAATTTCGTAACTGTATTTTTGTGAAATTGATTCATTTGTTGGTGTTTTTTTTCATTTTGTGTGATATGATGTACTTAATTATGATTTATTTGTTCTTCTTATCAGCCGTTTTAAGGATCAAAATTTACTATGCTATTCAAATTAATTTTATCTATTATAGTGCAAAATAAAATGTTTAAAAGAGAAGCGCATTGTAAAAACGCATAAGTGAATGCTATGAACAATGAGAATTAAAATTTCATTGAAAAAACTATTTAGCACTGCTTTTGAAAATGCATTATTTTAGAAGACACTGTTAGGTAAAGCATTCTAAATAGACTTACAGAGAAGAAAAATGTTAGAGCAAAGTTGCGAAAATTATGACAAGAAAAAATTTAAAAATCAAAAGACAAGTATATTTGTTAAAATAAATTTTAATGTTTTAGCAATGGTAGAAAATAATTGGAAATTGCTTTAAAAATAGGGAAGAAAATGACTTTATTTTCTAAGGTAAGAGAAATTGTTGTCTTGTCATTACATATTTGCGCTCAATCTAATTAGTAAAAATATTGATAGACATTGCTGCATCAAGGCAAATAATTATGCGACGTATCGACCTATCTCAGGATGCATCATAATAATAGGAAGACCTTGTCTATTTTACATTCTATTATAACGTTGCAGCATATTATAGAAAGAGAAAAAAACAAATCCAAATAATCTATCACATTTTTCTTTATTTTAAGTAAATTTTCAGCTTCAATACCTCTTACTCACTGATACGAGTGTCCATTTGAGTAATTAGTTGTTTTTTTAAACCGTGAGACAGTTCCAACTATTACAAATCTACCCAGGTGTTTTCGCCTATTTATAATATCCCATAATTTCATATCATTTCCTTTTTTTTATATTAATGAAATATTTCATTTGTATACTGAGCAATATTGTCTCTTTAAGTATTACACGCCATTCTTTTAGTTAAAGAGAAGTCGCATTAAGGAAATCTAATATTTCAAAAAATAGTACCAAACGTTACTTAGTAAATAACAAAACAATTGAAGACTCTTATAATCAAATCGCAATGGAGAAAACCCAAAATATTCATTATAATTTATCTCTATAGACAATATGAGGATTAAGACGGGATTAGGATGAAGACAGATATTATAATGATAGAATTTACTCTTTTTCATTCTAAAGTAGAATGAAGAGGAGTACATTCCACCTCTTGTTATTCAATAGTGGATTAGGTAACCGAGGATTTATCCTTTTCAAGTATGACACTAGGCCATATTCTTGGTATTTTGTGATGATCTAAAAATAGCACTTTATAGATATTTCCTAAATTATTATGTGCTTATTAAAATAAAATATTGTGTTTTATACGTGTACCACGTTAGAAACTGTTTTCAGATAAAAAGTTTCATTATACATTATTTTGTGAAAGAAGTTTTCATATACAAATATTTATTTATCAATACTTGATGTTATAATACAATAATACAAAGATAAGGTACATAAAAATTAAATATCGAAAGATTTAATTTAAAGAAGTAATTGAGCATTTAACTCTAAATGTAAAATTTAAAATAAAATTATAGTATTTTTCGATATGACTTATCAATTTTACATAATTATAATTACTTTAATGTAAAGAAATTAATTTTTTTATCTTTACATGTACCTCATCAACATAGTTACAACTATTTTCATGGAGTCGAATTATATTTTTTACATTTTATTTTTCTAGACGTATACGATAATATACGTTCCTTCAACAAAATTCCAAATTTTCGTAATCGTTAGAGTTTTGGATGCAGTTTTAACGATGAAACTGTTTGTGTATTATACTAACGAGGAGTTTTTGTTTAATTAAATAATATAAAACACAATAATAATAAAGATCTCTTTTCCTTAAATAAGTACTTATCTCTATGTTTTTAAAGTGACAAAAACTAAAACAGTGATTGTTATACATAGAGCCAAAAACATGTATCGAAAATTGGTTTGAAAATAGAAGAAAATTTATTTTAAAATATTTAATTGGTGATTTTAAGTGAATATAAGAGTTCCACAGAAAAATATTTATGTAAAACAAATATGTTTGAAAATTTATCACCTAAAAATTTTGTATTTTAAAAATGTAAATTCATATGAAGAAAAAATACGCTTCGATTTTTTATGTTTGTGAGACATAATAAAGACACAAATTTTTTTTTTTGGCTATTGACCTTTTTTTATTGATGCGAGATGCTAGTAGAAAATTTATAGATGTTTTATACAAGTCAGTTATACAATCTGTGTAATAGTATTAAATAGTTAATTTATTCAATTTATTAACTTGGTTTTTATTGAGTTTAAGATTATATTTTGGGATTGTCTGATGAATCGATGATGTTGTAAGAATCATGAAAGTTTATGATCCTACACGTTTTAAATACTTTTAAGAGCTCAAAAGTCTTTGTTCATTTTTTTCAAAATTGTCGTATTCTTTGTGAATGTCGCATGATGGTGTGTCAATATATTTGCACCGTCTCTATTAAAGTTTGAGTGCGGTAAATGTACCTGAAACCATGAAAGTTTATGATCTCATTGAAAATCCGTAATACAACATCTTCTTATTAATTGATGTCTCCATTTCGGACAGAAAAAGGCATTTGGCTAATGCCATTATAAAGTCACTTAGTCGAGGATAAAGTCACATTCGGGAGTTTTAAATTTCTAAGAAATTGTCCTTTCTGGTATAAGTGTTGATGGAAATCACTTGAAAATGTTAAGTCCATGTTTATTTTCTTCCATCATATAATTTATACAGCAGCCACATTTTTGGGACTGTAAGTATTCATGCTGTAAACATGTCCAGTTTTATGACAGCTATGTGTTTAATCATCAAAATAATATGAGGAATCAGCTTTGAGGGAGAAAAAGATGAAATCTGGCGAGCACAATTAGACAATGATAATGACATGTGGAGGACTTGTTCCTTTTTATTGGAGATGCGCTTTATGTTATTTATATGAGGCGCTCTCTGGGTGGTAAGGGGATGTAAATCCCGGTCCTTTTGTAGAGTTGGATGTGCTCTTCCACTTCCCCCATGGTGTACTGTCCCACCAGGTCCTCGTTCGCATCATAGTGTGGTTGGTTTCTGCTGAAAAACCTGCCTAATGCGGCGTTGGCCCAAAAATATGCCGCAGAACCTTGCCACATCTGGTAAGCGATCCTGTTTAAGAAAAAAATCAATGTTACGAAATATATTTAAAGATAATAAAATTTCAATTTCAATTTTAATCACATAATGTTGAAACATACAATTAAAAATTTAAAATATTTAGAATCAAACTTCTTAGTCAATTACAAAACTTCTTAGTTTATTGAACGTTAACAAATTATTGAAGACGATAAAGAATTTGTAATATTAAATTTTTATTAATTGTATTAAAATAATTAAAGTCTTAAAAATTCACTCAGGAAATTTTTTATGGAGATTAAAACACATGATTTTAATATCAAATTTTGCCGTTTTGTTTTAAAATCTATATAATATTCATGGGTAGTGTTTTGTACGAATGTAAGATTACATTTTAACGCTACATAACTACTTTTAACAATTTAATACAACAAAAAGTTACTAATTTTATTGAATGTTGTGTAAAATCCTAGGAAGTCTAGATGCTGGTTTGGCACGATTTGCAATTTTTGTATGAAAATAGATAAAAATAAAATCAAATAAAAATAAATTTTACTAATCAAAGACTTCAAGAGTTACTAGTATACAAAATAAAGTTTTGGTATATACACAATCATGTTAAGTCTTAAAATTCAAGAAAACATTCTGATCCAGTAAACCAGTTTGAAAAATTTTATCGCCCCACTTGCTCCTTGGATTTTACCAAATATTATATTAATTATGAGTAAAATATAATTATAGACCAAAAATGAATTTATTTTCTTTTAAAACTTTAGACTCAGTTTAAATGTATACTCTTAGTTTAAGATAAAGCGTAGTTAACATTAAGATAGAAATATAAGTTAATATTAAGGTAAAAGCAGTTAAGTCAAAAAAGATTTAAACACTTTTAACTTAATTATTTTATCTTTTTAAAAAATTTAAATATCCACAATTTTTTATGAAAAATATATAATAAACATGTAAATAATGTTTTTAATATGCATTCTTTAGAGTGTTGTATGAAATTATCTGGATAACTTCAGTTCAAAAGGTTAAAAGGTTTATTTTAAAAAATTAAGAAATTTGCTTTAAGTCTAATAAAATTATTTAAAAAGCAGTTAAATTCTAGAAAAAATTACACATCAATGATAACATATTTTTTGTAATCTTTGTTTACGTGGGAACCATTCATGTTACTTCACATAAGTTTTTGCAAGTGATATACTCATGTCATAGGCACCTTATATATTATTCAATTGTGATAGATTTAAAAAAACTCCTTAAAATGTATATTTTCATTTGTAACAAGTCAGTTTATCAATATACATATTATGGCTAACTTTTTGTGATATTTTGATATGATTTATCAGTATACATGTTAACTGTGAAATTCAATTTGTTTACTTATATTAAAGAAACATTTACAGTGAATCATTACTGATTTTCCATTCAGTTATTACTGATTTACAAACATACAAACAAACAAAAAAAATGATTCAATTTGTTAAAAATAGAAAAAAATCTCACCATTTGCTACGGATCCAGAAGATGACTCTTGATGCCATTTTCTTTAGAATGACGAATGTATCAAATAAGATTGAAATCAAAAAAGTATATCACAGCTTTTCTTCAAAAAAAATTATGCAGATTTACACTTTAACGTTTGCTTATGCACTTTATAAGTAATAAATGATCAACAAATTCAATTTAATCTAATTGTTGCAAAAATAATTTTCATTGTTTAATTAGTAATAAAGGAAACATTTTATAATAAATAGTTTTTTAATTGTTATTTTGAAGTAAAAATATCTACATATTGTTGAGAATATTGTTAAACTTATTGTTGCGTTGGTGTTAAAAATCAATGACATATTAATTGTTGATTTTGAATTGAAAATGGTCGAAATAATTCTAGATTATACATAAACGTTTATTATTTTTTTATTCTTGAATAGTCCCATAGGGAAAATAAATAATATTAAGTAAAAGTCTACGATTACTATTGCAAATTTGTTCATCATTTTGTATAAATTAAAAATGTTGCAATAGTTTTTCTCCCTGAGAACTAACATATTTAAAAAATTATAACATAAAATTATAAATTTTTTAAGGATATTTTTTTAAATAGTTATTTATTTATATTACAGTAATTCAAAATTATAGAGATTTGTATTGCAATATTTATTGCTTATTTTGAAATGCAGTGCTTGCTGAAATTTGAATAGTTTGCTGAATTGAATTCATTTGCTTACATAATTGAAAACATATTTTAATATTATCAAATTTCAATAAAAATATTTTTTAAATATACTTTTATGTATGCTAAAACATTTTTTGGAATCATTTGCATTTAGAATTGAAGTATTTTAAAATTTATTGACAAGGATTCTTACACTAGTTGTTAATATGTAATATAATCAAATTCTGTTCTGATATTGACAAATAAAGCTTGCACATTCAGTAAACTTTTATAAAATTATACGCAATTGTTTTACATTATATGTTTGAAATGAACATCAACACTAATATAAATTATACATACAAAAATATTTTAGATAAATATATTAAATGAGAAATGTTTATGTTTTACTGTCTTTCATCTTCAAAACTTTAATTTTTTTTAACATAAATTCATATTTCTATCTTTCCGAAATAAAATATGCACTAAAAATAAGTTTCTTCATTTATGTAACATCTGAATAAAAAAAAAATTTGTGGGATCAAATGTATGCTATTATGTATTACTTTATTTCTTCTTATAGTGATCATTTTGAAATGCAGTGCAGATCAAAATGAAAAAACTCAAAAGGTATAGAAACACAAGGTATTAGGTAACAAAAGGATGAGTGCAGATTGTTTCACAATTATTAATAATTACAAGATCGTTCATGAATGAACATGAATTACAAAACGTTCATAAATATTGTCCTACAATAATTATATTCCATTGAAAGGGAGAACAAAAACAATTAGCTTTCCAAAGAAACGTTTTTTTTAACTCTCTCTCATTAAACAGAAATAGGAAAAGAAAAATAATTGAGCAAAGAAAATCTGTATGTACCGTCATTTTTAAAATTATTGTCATTCAGTGGCGTGATATTCATTTTTTTAAAATAATTTTTCCGACTTTTGTTGACATACAACTATGCTTTTCTAAATGAATTATTTAAATTCATTAAAAGTGATGTAATATGTTATATAGAAACCAGGATTTCGTTAGTGATTCCCATAACACATTACATTTGGACTTTTCCTGTTGTTATTATATCATGTTAAAGTTGTAAGCGTTGGATATTGTAATATATTTTTATTAAAACTCTCACTTAGACTCTTATTATGCAATTAAACCTGTTTTTTCAAGCTTAATCACAAATGAAAACAAAGCTATATAGTTACCTTCTTAATATGGCAATTTTAACTGGATATTATATCAATGTTTTCTTTGTTCTGCTTTGTGTTAATTACGCTTTTGCACATTAAATATTTCTGCTGTGTCTCCAATGCTTCTCCGTTAGTGTGGCGTAGTAGGAAAAGAAATGGGTCAAATTTCAACCTTGTCACTTAACCTTGTAAGTGATTACAAGAAGATTGTCTGTATTTAACGTCTGGATTCAATAAAAATGACTGACAAGAATTCATGGTGATATATTTAACTATATTTTTAAGATTTTGCGCTAAAAAATGTATACCAAATAAAAAAAATAGGAAGTATTACAATTCCTATGCACACTTTCTATTTTTTTTATATTTTATTTGATTTAATATACCCAGTCAAAAAATAATATGTTTTCAGGTTGGATCCTAACACAGCCCACACCCTTGTAGCGAATAATTTTAGTTGGTGATAAATTTTGCCAGCCTTGGTAATCCTACTTTTATACACCAGATATGATAAACCTAACTATTTCTGGAATTCATATTTTGCCATTTTTTTGCCTTGGTGCTTTTTTGTAGTTTGTCACCTAGGGTGTCGGCTCTTCTAGGATTTTTCCCTTCTTACTTAGTTAAAATGAAAAGAAAAATAACAATATTGCGGAAGAGTTAAAAAAAAAATTGTCATCGAGAAATTTAGTTACTAGTTAATTTTTCTTTATAAATAAAAGGGTTAACTTTTCTTTAAAAAATGAGAGATTTTAATATTTTAGACCTTTAATTTAGATTACTGCTTTTAAAATAAAAAAATTTGGGAGACCCAAATATTTTATTTTTAGGGTTTATTGCTTATCTCTATAAGATTAAGCAAATACATAAGAATTTAGCAAATAAATTGTTTTTCATATGACTCATTTTTGATTTTAGAAACATTTGAATTGACATTCACTAACGCCCAACTTTAAGTCCTTAATTCACAATGATAAAAAGCAGATCTCTTTTCAGAACTCGAAAAGGTTGAGTATATTTAGCATCTGTAGTCGATATAAAGGACAAATAGGAACTCATTGTATAATGCTCTATTCACCTATATATAACATTTGATGATAGAAGAAATATGTACTGAGTACCCCAAATAGAAAGTATCAAACCTGAATTCTCTTGCGCAGATTTTTGTTTTATTTATATCTTATCTATTTTGATATACCTAATCAAAAATAATGCTTCTTTCTCAATTAAAATGAAATGTATAAGAACGATGTTCCTGAAGAGTTTGAAAAAAATTATCATTGAGAAATTTTGATACTAGTTCATTTTTCTTTATAAATATGAAAGTTAATTTTTCTTAAAAAATCAGACATTAATATTTTTGGCCTATAATTTAGATACCTGTTGCTTATAAAATTGAAATATTTCGGATAACAAATTTTTTTATTTTTAAAAGTTTATTGCTTACTTCGATATTAATAAGATTAAGAAATAGATACTTTGATACAGCAATTAAAAAATATTTTTTTTTCCAACTCATTTCTAATTCTAGGAACTCTTGAGTTAGCATTCAGCAGAACACAATTTCATGTTCTTATTTCACAAGGATAAAAACAGTAGAGCTATTCTTGGAATTAAATAACCATTATTATAATTAGCTTATGAGCGATTACGTTTTTGCACATTATTATATGAAATTTATTGAAAAAGTTAAAAATCATAACTATGAGATATAAATATATAAAAAAATCCATGTCTTCTGTGAATTTTTATAATTTCTAAAATGACGGAATAATTTTGAAACTTGAGACAATCCTTTTTAAAGCATGCATTTGTAAATTCATCAGAAAATGCTTGAAAGGAGGACATCATTACTATTTTGATTGATTATTAAAAAGCGAACTATAATTGAATATTTGCCTTGAGATCCATTAACCTACTATAGAACATAGTAAGCCATCAGCTATCAAGAAAATGAGTGACAAAGGTGCATTGCCAGAAATTCCAGAGATCCTGCCATTTAAAAATGTTAATTTCAATCTTTTAAATCATTCTTAATATTGTCAGTTTCTGAAACACCCTTTTCAATCAAAATTATTCATTAATTATTAAGCTGAATATCATACCATTTTTTTATGATAAAAATCTGGTGTTTTATGCAATTAATTTTTTCTCTTAGTTTTCTCAGTTTACATTTCTTTCATGTATTTCCAGAAAGATGGTGTTATGCTGCTTTTGTTAGTACCACCTTGATGCTTCATTGTTCAAAGTATCAGGATCTGTTAGTTCTTTCTCCTAAATGTTTTTGGGTCCTAATGATTGCTTATCATTTTCTAAAAAAATGAGGTGAATCCAGTACCTCGGGTCGTGGTTCACTGATAATTTTGACCTTATCTAATTATGATTTGATTCCTTTACTTTGACAGTATTTCTTTTAAATTAATTCTCAGTACTCTTATTTCTCTTATTTTCTAGAAAAGCATTCTATAACATTTTTTGTAGCTTATACTTTAAACTAAAGCACCTAATTATTATTTTTTTTATCTCTTTATTATTTTTTTCTAAAAGCATGAATTTTAATATCTTTGACACATAGAAAATATATAACTTCTACCATCGTAATTGTCTTCCTTCTTTTTTCTTTTAACAGCATTTTAATTTCATATTTTAATCTTTTTCGCTTTTTTATAGATTGGATATTATACTTTTTACTTAAGACGACCCCAAATGTTTAATTTTCAATGCCTTTTTTTTTCATGAATATGTTAAAGGAACTCTCTCTTCTTAACTTCATATAAAATTATTTCCTATCAAGGATATTTTAAATTGTTTTATTAAATCAGTTTTTTGGTTACGATTAAATAAGGTTGTCTTTTCATGGATAATTTTTTAAGCATACAAAAACTAGTCATTTTATTTTTTTCCAAATATGAAATAAAGTCGTCATTGTTGTCTGGATAAGTAAATATATTCAAAGAATATTTCTTTCATTGCATTAAGTTACTATGATATACTGCTCATATTAATTTATCATTAAGAACATTTTGATTTTTCGTTTTCACTTTAAGATTTCATCTTTTCTTTAAAAAGGTTTTAATGAATTTTTCCTATAAAAATACTCTTTTCTCAAACAATAACATACTTCATGTTTTTATGATTTTCATTTTTTCATTATAAAATTTTCTTGAACTCTAACTAAACTTGAACTAAAACTTTTCCATTGAAATCGATTTTCTTTTCCTTAGTTTTTTTTGAACACTTTTAATAATTCTAAATTTTTATTTAGATTTTTCTTTTTATGCTGTATACTTAGATATTTTCTTCCTTGAAGTAAAGCCTTTGAAAACTTTTAAAAATAAATTATAGTTAGGATAAAATGTTCAGTTTATGTACACTTTCTTTCTTTCTTTTTTTCTTTTATCCGAGATGAGATAGTAGAATCGTGATACTATGATACACAGTTATTTTTCATTTAAAAACATTTAAATTCTCTTTTCCCTTCTTTAATGTGACTTATGACGACTTGTAATCTTACAGTGTATCACAGACATTCATAACACAAATAATACATGCACACGAGCAAATACATATCATACACACGAGCAGTTTGCTCCTGCTTATATAATCATTAATCCATTGCTCCATTTTGGTTTTGATATCTTTTATACATGTCTATGGGAAAAAATATAGAACTAGACTGGCTCTATTTACAAGAGGAAGTTCAAGTTATATAAATAAGAATATTTTCAATTAAGACCTTTTTAAACAATAAATTTTGATTTTTTAGAAATTCAGTTCTACATTCTTTAATTTTACTTAGTTGAAGTGTAATATATGCAAGTGATACACTTTTGCACATGAGATGCTAATGGATTTTTTCTTTGTTGCATCTGAAATGTTAAAAAAACAATAAATTAATAATATATATATTTTAATATGTCCAAACAATATGAAATAATTATTTATGAATCCTTATTAATAAAATAGTTTGCAACATTTGTAGAAAAATTATTATTATTAGTAAATAATGCATTTTATAACACTAATTTACTACGGCTAATATTGAAACTTTAATAAGATATTTCAAAAGAATTTTTTTCTTATGCATTGGTATATTTCATGTTATTATAAACTTTTAAATATAATATTTAAATGCATTAAAGCCAATTGGAATCTAATATAATTGCACAATCATTAAATTTTTTATTTTAATTTTTGAACAATTACATGAATATGTTGTTTCTGATATTTATGCTTCGTGTAATTTTGTCAGTTTAACATTTTAAACAAACTACTTAAAATGTTATTACTTGATATGCTAAGAGCAAAATGCTGTGTGTTTTTAAGTCGAATCCTATCAAATTTAATTAAACATAAAATAAATTTAGCATGAATTATTTTCGTAAAAAGGCTATTCGCTGCTATATTTAAAAGAAATTATTTTCATAATCCATTTACAAGTAATTACACAGACAGAATTTAGTGATTCAGAACAAATGTATTTATTACATTCAGATAGCTTAGTTTAAGTATTAAATCTAAAACAAATTATTAAATTTCTGATTTAAACTTTTTTTCACAACGAAGTCCAAGTATTAAATTTTTGAATTAAATCTCCCTAATTACATTTTCATGTTTTAAATTTAGAATAAGGCAGAAGTTTTCTTCGAAGTTATTAAAACCAAGCATTGCTTTAAGTAGAAAGTTGATAATAATATTTCTTTATATAGAGGGCTTCGAAAAATGAAACAATTAGAAAATCTACAAAGGCAATTTCATTTACATATCTTTAGATGCTTCGATACTACATCAACACGAGCTCTTCAAATTCTAAATGGTATATTACCATTGTTTGGATTGTCAGAAGCACTTCATCTTAAGACTAGCATTTTTGAAATAAATATAGATAAGATAATATTTAGTGTTATTCGAGAAGTAAAATACGAAATTTTTATTCATAAAGATGCAACCAATCCTTTAACTTTAAAAATTGACTGTACTATAACTTTAACACTAAACATACCGGGGATTTTTTTTATTCGGCAAAATTAATGGGAAAATGGGTCAAATGACCCCTTTTGGTAGTTTTAGTGTTAAAAGTGTATAATATTCATATATATTTATCAAGTAACTATTGCCTCATTTGCCTCATTTGTAGTGTTATATAAAGGAGTTGAGACACAGTCAAGTAAATTCAGATTATTGCAATAAAATACCTTTTATTTGGTGAAAGTTTAGGCAATCAAACCTGCAAAAATGTTCCCACAAAAAACTATTATTTGGCGTCACTATTAAAACGTTTTACTTAATTATTTTGCAGCATTATACTGAATTAAAATCATTTTTCTAATCAAAAAGTTTTAAAGTTTTTAAATAATTGTGCATTGAGGCAAAATACTTTTCTCAAGATAATTCTTTTTATTTAAATTACTATAATTAATGACACATTTTTGATAAAGAATGAAATACATAATACTATTTTATTAATGGTTACTATTTGAGTGTTGGATTCAATGCTGACATTAAATTATGCCACTTTGGGGATTCTTTCTTGGAATATTTCTTTTTTATTTTGAAATTCGTTTCTTGAGATTTTTTTATTTCTCATAAACGAAGTATACCTTCCTCGAACTTTTATTCCTTTCATTCATATTAAATAAAATTTCTCAATTAAACAGTCTTAAATATTTTTAGTTTCAAGATTTTTATTTACCTTAATTGTAATAGTTTGTCTTGTCTCTCTTATTTAAAAAAGTTTTTCCATTTTTATAAAACTTATATTTCGTTCAAACATATCTCTGTTTTTATAATTTGAGCTTTGCATTTTTATTTGTAATCTCATGAAGAATATAACTTCGATACGTTGTATATATATTCTTTCTACCATAATAATAGAAGAATTTTATTTAATAATGAGATTCATAAAAAGTATGATGCATCTGAATTTATCAAAATAATCTTAAGACCTCGTTTTCGAAGTTTATATATATAGATTTCACGGTGTATTTCCAACTAAGTAGATATTATTTACAAGAATTGAAGGCAAATGCAGCAACTGAATTCTTCTAGCTAGATAACATGGGTAAGCGTGAGATATTGATGGGAACGAACCTAAGGATTGTTGTAGCACAGGATATAGTCAGATGGAAGAAACTTGAATCGTCTGTAATAGGCTATAAAACTCAATAATAATATGAAAATTATAGTAATTGTCTACCCTATTATTTATTTTAATAATTATTTTTAACATTTTCATTGTTTCATTTTTGTATATAAGTTAGTTTTATTTCTTGTTTTCTAGTATTTTATTCATAAATGTCTCAAATTTTGCATTTCTAATGTTTCATACCATTATAAAGGAGGAAAAAACTTTTATATTTTTACACAAAATTTTACAAATGCACAAATAATTCTATATATTACAAATATATTTCTATACATTAGAAATATTTCTTAGGAATAAAATTTCAAAATTTTATTATTTTTTATTGAATATAATTTTCAAATTTTTAAAAATAAAACTCGGTCAATGTTTTACATAAATACTTTCTGTATGAAAAAATTCTAAATTTTTAGATTAGTATTTCTGCTTGATTTAAATAAAATAATATTTCCTATTAAGTAGTTAAGGGATTTGCGCTTGCTAGATACAGGACTCAATTCATGTTCCTATGAAATAATACGTTGACTACTTTCGTATTTATAAAAACATAGCAGCTTAAAAGTGAGAATTTAAATTGACTGATGAAATTTCATATTATTAAAATATTATTCTCTATGAAGGTTTGCTTATAACTTTATTACTTTGCAATTTATTAAAAATCAAAACGTATCATATAAATTACAGATACTTTACTTATGCGATTTCCTAATTTGTTGAACATATATACCAAAAAGCATTCCTAATAAAGATAAATAATGTAGAATATTTTTTTAATTCAATGATGTTGGTTATAATTGGATTTCTTTATGAAAAAATTAGACTAAAACATACTAATAATATTTTACATTTTTAGATTGTTTATTACTTTTTTATTATATCTTAATACATTTAGTATTATATATATTTAATAATGATTTATACAATTCTTGTCGTGATACATAGTCAATAGTTTATGCATGAGGCTTAACAAATTCTAGATCTATAGTATAAAATTCATCCGAAATATAACTACAAATATTCATAACCGAGATGTAAGTCAAAATTTCGAATGAAGAATAGAATACTCATTTGTTTTCTACCAGGTCAATTACATTACTAGGGATTTAAAATTTAAAATGATTTTCGATGATTTTATTAGAATCTAGTATGAAGATTATAAGAGGTTGGAACTTAAATTATTTTGTATCATTTCAACGAGAAACATAAAAGTGTAAGTGCTGAAATTCCAGTGGAATCAAGCATTATTTACAAACAGTATTTGAAAAATTAAAGGAGTTTATAAATGTTTGTAAGCAAATTCATCATTTGGGCTGCGAAACTAAATTAATAGAGGAATAGCTTTTAATATTATTTGTAAAGACATGTTGTCTGTAAAAATACCTAATGCTCTCTCTAATTTTACAGACTACGATGCATAAACTGATAAGTTTTTTAGATTTTTTTAGTAGTCTTATATATTATTTTAAAAAGAGATTGAAAATTTAGTTGCTTATCTCATCACTAGAGAGATTAAGAAAATTATGAGGCGTTTGGATGTATGTAGCGAGTTTGAATGGTCAGAAAATCTCAAGTAGAAAACTAAAATAATTCCGTAATAAAGGAATATTCATTAGCATTCTATTATAATGTCAAAACAAATAGTATAAATGCCACACAAAAGTTTTCAAAATATCTTTTCCTCATCAAATTTCTATATTTTCGTAATTTTCAATTGGATTTCAGCAAGCAGTATTAAGAAGAAGCTGTAAGTATATTATTTTTAGCAGGAGTTTATATAAATTTAATTGTGCAAAACATTTATAGGAAATATAATTTTTATAAATACATATTTAATACTCTTTAATGGTGAACGAAAACTGAACACAGAGTCATTAACATAAATAAAAAACGGTTTGGGAATAGAAGAGAAAAGCTTTACCATCTTTAATTGGTGACTAAGTGAATATATAAGAGCTCCAGAAAAAATATTAAATGAATTTTAAGTAATAAAATTATTCTAAAACAACTAAGTATGAAAGTTTTTTTATTACAATTGTGCATTTCAAGAATGTAAATTCAAATATAGAAAAATATGATTTGATTTTGTATGTTTGTGACACATAAAAAAAGACACAATATTTTTTTTTTTTTGGCTATTGGCCTTTTTTTTATTGATGCGAGATGCTAGTAGAAAATTTATAGATGTTTTATGCATGTGAGTTATACAATCTGTGTAATAGTAATAAATATTTAATTTATTCAGTTTATTAACTTGGCTTTTATTGAGTTGAATATTATATTTTGGGATTGTCTGATGAGTCGGTGATGTTGTAAGAATCATGAAAGTTTATGATCCTACACGTTTTAAATACTTTTCTGAGCTCAAAAGTCTTCGCTCATTTTTTTCAAAATTGTCGTATTCTTTGTGAATGTCGCATGATGATGTGTCAATATACTTGCACCGTCTCTAATAAACTTCGAGATCGGTAAATTTACTTGAAATCAAGAAAGTTTATGATCTCATTTAAAATCCATGGTACACCATTTTCACAGTAGTCAAAGTTTCCTTTCAGGATGGAAAAATATTTTTGGTCCATGCCAATGTTAAGTCACTTAGTCGAGAATAAAGTCAAATTCGGGAGTTTTTAGTTTCGAGAAAATTGTCCTTTTTACGTGTAACACGTGTCCAGTTTTATGACTGGCATATCATTAAGATATCATAAAGAATCATCCTTGAGGGAGTAAAGCATAAGACCTGATGATGACTTGT
>JAPDSC010159676.1:0-12808 GCA_026290005.1 Latrodectus geometricus
GTTTAATGCAAAGAAACACGGATGGAAGTCCTAAACCTATAACCTTCACCAGTCAGAAACTAACCCCAGCGCAGACTAAATGAAGTACTATCGAGAGAGAAGCATATGCAGTGATCTGGGCCTTAGGCAAGTTTGAAGCATGGACTTACGGAACTGCCATAAAGTTATTCACAGATCACAATCCTCTGAAATATCTTACGGAAAGCATCCCGAAGAATGCTAGATTACAAAGATGGTCATTGGCTCTCTCTCGCTATCAGGTCACAATAGCTCATAAATCCGGTAATAATAATGTTATCGCAGATGCCTTATAGATGCCTAATAATGTTATCGCAGATGTCAAGGGTTTATGAGGGTGATTAAATATATATATATAAATTTCATTAAGAATATGGTAAGGTAGAAAAAATATTTCAAAGTATAATATTTATATTTAACCTTACACAATTCTATGTTATTTCTATTTTGTTTATCAGTATCTATTAATTATCATTTACATGGGTATGTGTATGTGAATGATGTTTGGGTATATGTGATTTTTTTTTTTATTTTTTTTTTACTTAACTTGAAATACTGTTGTGCAACAAATATATTGTATATTTCTTATTAAATTGTTTTTTTTTCTTAATGATTCTAGCAGTAGTTGAATATAGGTTAATTGTAAGCTCAAGCATGTGAGCAAATGGGTAAGCATATACATTTAGAATTTTGATTTATTTGGCTCTTAATGAAATGGTGAGGAAAGGTATGAGAAACATTTTAAAGGAAACGTTATTGTGAACAATTATTTTTTTTTCTCGGTTCTTTGTAGTTTCCATATGCGGGACAAGGTCCAGCAATGGAAACCGGAGGGAAGGTGTGAAAGTCAGACTGTTAGCTGGAAGAGAACTTTTGATTTCGTTTTCTGCCAGGAATATAGAGACACTAAGACGGGGACGAGAGAGTCGTGTCGGAGTAACGAGAACGGTGTGGTTGGTTCTTTTTCTTGAGGATAGCGGAAGTCCGCTCCCGGTCGTTGTAAAACAAAATGTCTGAATTCATTGTTTATGTGTGTTAATGTAATAAATGTTTCGTGTCCCAATAATTTGTTTTGTGTTATTCAACCATCCTGGAGACGACAGGATCGTGAGAAATTCACAATATCAATATTTCTAATTTCTAGTCTGTTGTGTGTATTTATATTATATAGAAAAATGCAACAAGAGAAATATAGCTTTTATTTCAGATATACAAACAAAAAGTTACATAAAAATTACATACAAATTTGCGTTATACACAATTCTATTTCAAATATGTAGACAATATCAAAGAAATTAAGGTATCCATATTGCAAAAACAGTATTTACAGGCACAATAAAAATTGCTTAAGCTATTATAAAGCTCAAATAACAGCTCTGTTCCACATAACGTCGAGCAAACTTTTTCATAGCTGTTACCCAACAATCCATTGATTGTTTCGATTTAAAAAAAAAACTTCTCTAGACTTTCAAATATTACGTATAACTAATAAGTCAAATCAAATATTGCTTATAAATTAACTAAGATATCAATTAAACGAAAAAACAAGTATTCCCCTAATTATTAGTGAACATAATACTTTTACAAATAAAAATTTGAAACTCCTAATTCTAACAAAATGCTTAACCCAAACATTTTAAAATCAATCACAAATTATTTTATGTAACTTAAAGATTAAACGATGAAATTGAATTCAGAAATTAGAAGAACGGAGCCTTAAAACTAATCAAATATACTTTCTAAATGAAAGCAGTTTCCCTTGAAACAATTCAAATGTCGAAATAAACACTTTGCAAGTTATAACATTGTTTTGAACACAATTATCCATTCCTAAAAGTTACTATAACTTAAAATATTTTATTACCTAAGCAAATACGTAATAATTACGTTTTAAACTTATTTAATAATTTTCAATTTCATTCAAATATTTTGTGAACTAAAGTTAACAGACAGCTTAACAACAATACTCGTTTACATAAAATATTTGAAAAATGGCTTTGAGACAGAAGCAGAAAAGATAGGAAAGTGGGAAATTTCTATAGGAGTTAGTAAATAGAGGAAAGATGTCTCAAAGCTATGTTTCAAATATTTTAAGTAGAGTTTTATTTTGATATTAAACTTTTTCCCTTTTCAGTTACTGTTAAACCATTTCATGCTTTTGCGTCAATGCCAGTCAATGCTTTTGCTTCAACTTTATTATGATAAATTTTGAAACATTTAATATTTGAATCGGTATAATTGCAATGTTTATATTTTTAGAAGATTCACATTTAAAAAATGTGATCAGTTTAATTGAAAATATATACATTAATTAATTTCACCGCTTAAAACAAAATTATGAAATCAACATTCAATATTTGGACATTTAAATCCATAGGACTTCAAATAGAGTTAAGTATTTTATACAATTTAATTATAGCAGTTTTTCTTAATCCATAACATACTTTAACTTTTAAAATGTAATAGTATGAAAGATTAGTACTAGTAAACAAGAGAATCATTTCTCTAATTTACAGGTTTTTTTTTTAACCTTAAATCTTTGACATTAAAGAGTAATACAGATCATATACGAAATGTCTAAAAGTAAATTATATTTTCTAGAATTAAAAATTGTAGTTCGAGATAATTATTCAAAGAGGCACTTGTAAGAGAATACATTGTATTTAATAGTATACATTCATAACAACAATTGTTTTTTTTTTTATACAGCCTGGTTTTTTTTATTCCAGGGTCAATAACAACTGTAAGTCAACATTTTGCAGAACAAAATTTAAAAGGTAACAAATTATTTAAAATTTTAAAATAACATTCTCACTTTTTTAATGTTATCCGACAATATTGTAGATAACATGGAAAGTATTTATATTATTTGTCCAGCAAAAATTTACACAATAATTATGTACATTATATACAATAATTACTTAATTGAAAACTGTAACTCTTAGTATGAAAAACACATAAGAAAATCACTATTCTGATATTGACAGTATCATTTTCACAAACTTGAAATGAACAGGTTTCACTCTGCATTTCACAAAAGTGAAATTATATATTTACATATGCGATACTCAAAAGTTAACAATATTTTTGTACAAGTATTCACAGTTTCATATTTTTGAATTCAGTAATTGGTCGATTACACATTCATCGTTATTAACTCGGTATTGTATGAAATTATAATTTTCAATATGGCATAAATTTAAAAAAAGTAAAGTTTAATACAAGATTTAATAACTCAAAAATACTACAATTAAGCTAGAAATCACTTTTGCATTGTAAAATACATTTTATACAAGAATGTTCTTTATGTAATCATGAAATTTAAAGTACAAGAAATTATGCCGTACAGTTCAAGTTTTCTATTTATTGGAAATCTCTTATTGTCAAGGAGCATTATTTTATTATTAAATCAAATAAGATTTAAAACAAATGATTTAGAACGAGTAAAGATCAAGCAATGAATTCATCAAAGCTATTTTTATTTACATAGTATTCGTCGATAATTTTTCATATTGCTTAAATGAGCTTAATGATGTGGATTGTGAAGTGAATAAAAAAAAAAATTTATCCTAAACTATGCTTTTTGAAATATTTGTAAAAAAGCTTTCAATATTTTCAACGCTTATAATTTTTATTATCGAATCGGTGGTAACTATTCTAAAATGGTCATCAACTGTCACCAAAGCTCTAGGAATCAAGTTAATACCAATTTTTAGGCAACAAACAAGCGAGAGTCAACATTACTTTTGTAATAATTGGGAGAATTGTTTATTATAAATTTAAACTAACATCTTCTAAACTAATGCAAATATTTCCTGAATAATTAAAGTGTTAGCTTATAAATGATTATTTACAAATCTAATAGTGTGAAATTTATTGAGACTAATGATTTATATACTAATATGCATATCATTTCATTATGTGCAGTCAATAAGCATCACAAGCCCTATTACATTCAAAATAATCATGATGATCAGAAAACAAATGTTAATGTGGGATCCTTCAATATTTATTAATTTTGTATATTAACATAGCAATAGAGTTGCACAATGTTTCGTTGATGACTATGTGGGATGCATCTCTGTATAAGGATAATCTTTTAAAGTTACTTTGAATATAACCTTTCATATCCCCATGCTCCTTACTTAAAGATTTAAACCAGACAATAGATCAAATATTTTGAAAGATTTAAAATCGCCTCATTCTTTACTGAATGCAGTTTAGTTAATATATCCTACACTTTAATAGCTCTTTCTAAATCATTGAAAATATTAACTCATAAACGAAGACATTTTGTATTATCAAGAGTATTAATCTAACTGATTTGGCTTTCTAAATCATTTAGTCTCTTCCATATTTTATTAGTATCTAAAACACCACGCACACTTCCCATATACAACTATTATATAGAGAAAGTAAAAATAGGAATTTTAAAAAAGATTTTAAAATTCATACATAATGTAATTTTGCTTTTAACATTATTGGAATTTCAATCCTTTATGTAACTCTAATTCAAAAGTATTCGTTAATACGACATGAAATCGGCTTAAGATTATACCAATTCTGAATGCCAGCCAACTAATTTAAAAATATTCTTAATGTACACTAATAAAAATTTAGGCATGACTAAGTCTTTACAAAACCTATAGCAAGCCGCAAAATATGTCTATGGTATTTTCTGGTTTAATGTCATTACATAATCTCGATACACACAACTTCCCAAGCCAATACGAACACTCGTTATCATATCCAAGCCAATATAAACTATAGTTAAAGACTTGAGAATTTAAGTCTAAAACCAGGAAAATTGTTCGGAAATTAATTTCTGATTTTCGAATAACAATATCGCGAAAATGATTGTAAATAATGACAAATAGTATGTCTCCCTTAACAGAAAATGATATTGCACTTCTCTTCTAGTTCGGTTTAAGGGGAACTGGGCACCTCTGCTCTGTGGTAGTTTGTGACAATATTGCACTTCTCACTTTCACTTGTGCAAGACCAATACTGAACTTTTTATTATTGTCAATCCCATAGCAATATTCAGAGAAAAACAGAGGTTGTGAATATATTACTAATTTTACAAATCTTAAAATTTTAACCAATTTGCTATTATAAAAGCAGGTCAAAGAACGTTGGCATTGAATTTTATAGATCAAAGATATTGGAAAAGAATTTTAATACAGTCATAGTACTTTAAAGATAATTAAAAACAATAAATGAATCTTTTTGACTAAGAAATTTCAGAAATTAATTTATATGAGGTTTCCCAGTCTTGGAAGCAGTCAATTGTAAATTTGATTAAAAAATTATTTTCAGAGCATGCACATAAATTACGAGTCATTTGAATTAAATAAAAAATTTAGAATGTTCTGTAAATTTTGCTTAGTAATTTTAAATATATCATTAAAAAATGGCTAGATAAACTTTTGCACATTTTATACATAAAGAATAGTAAATAAACTTTTCATAATTTCTCCATTTTAAAGTAAATTCCAACACTCAACAATATTAATGACATTTTCTTTTGTACATATAAATTTCATTAAAAGGGGGCGATGCTGTTTTTTAGAAATTACTGAAATCAGATATTCTTGAAGTTATGCATTGGTTGTGTTATTGAACTTTCAATGAAAGATTTATGGAAATTTCATCTTGCATTACTTTTCTCAATTTTTGAAATCTCGCATCGAATAATATTTATTCCTTCAAATACTATTAATATTAATGTTTTTGGCACAGTGTTCAATATAGAATTAAATAAATTACGAAATAAATTTTTAAAAAAAATCAAAATTATTTGAATATTTTATATTTCTGCAGTTAATATAAAATATTTAAATTTAAGAACAAATTTACTTTTGGAGGTAGCAGGATTCACTTTACCTAATGCTATACTAAATCTATATGAAATCTTAACCTATACTAACCTAAAACTAATACTAACCTAACTAAACTAAAACTAATACTAACCTAACTAAAACTAAATCTATAAGCCTAACTTAAGAACTATGTGAACTCCCACCTCTTCCAATAAGAAAACTTGTTCAAACACGAACATTCACTTTAATTCGCATTAATTTTGATAAATCAAACTCACTATAACACAATTAAAAACTTTCTGTTTTTGTAACATTACTGTACAGAACATAATATAGCCTGAAATAAACTTAATAAAGAAATATTTGAGAAATTTTGCCCTTTCAACTATTTAATCATGGGAACAAAAAGAATCTTTATAAAGAACTTATAGAAACAATTATTTCTAAAATTATATCTTAGTCAATCATTTAGAACATGGAAAATTTTTGATTGTCCTTTTCCTCAGCCTCTCTACAAGGCGATAAAGTCTCAAATTCTTTTAAAAATAATTATTTTCCTTTCTGATAGAAAACAAGTATTCCTCAGTATAATAAGGATGCATACAGCAAACAAGTATATAATAAGGACAAATCAGTGAACCAGAGTAGTAAAAAAGATGCAATTTCCTAGTAGCAAATTGTGTTTGGGCAAAACTGGGGAACAGTTAATCCTGCAATTAATTGCATCCAAATCTACCTCTTTGATTAGAATATACACCCTGTACATTAATATTAAGTCCAAATGTAAACGAAACATTTCAAAGAAATCCGATTCAAAAATTATTTACTTTCAACCAAGTAAACCACTCGTTTAAATTCAAAATTTCATTACACAATAAAATATTACAAAGTTTTGAAGCACATTACACGTGCATAATTTAAATAAAGGGATAAACAATTGAGCTGCTTCCAAAATGTAGGAAAGTAATCCGATTTTTGTATATGTATGTATATATTTTTTGTGTAGGAAAAAATGAAAAAAGAAATAAAGAAAGAGACTATTGTATTCCTATGGATTTGCCTCAGATTTGTGTTTATTGTACATCAAAGATATTTTTATGCCTGCAAAGTATTAAAGATGCTATAACAAAGATAGGGAATCGTAATAGTCGACAACAGAAATGGCAGCAAGGCCAAAATAATGGATGAGCAGGCAGGCAGACATATTTTTAACACTTTGACTGCCATGGCTATCATATGTGATATCCAGTGATATTTCCGTTGAGACACTGGCTATCCGATATGATAGCCAGGGTGTTTCAACACTTCAGGCCATGGCTATCAAAGATGTTGTCAGTTACATGAAAATCGTATTGGAGTTTGATTGTTGGACTCCCTACGATGTGTTAGGTATACGTGGTTTGCACATTGCGTGGTTGCTTTCGTGGTGTGCTTTGGCTATCATTTTTGGTAGCCAGGATGAAAATCTCCCCATGTGTTACAAAATGAGTCAGATTGAAAAATATTGTTTTTATATATAGTTTTATGTTGAAAAAAATACAAATTACACACAAAAAAGTTTGGCCCCGTGGTGAATATTTGCAATTTTGGCTTGGCAGTCAAAGTGTCAAGAGGCAAATGATCATGTTTTTAGTTAGTCATTTTAAAATAAGAATTTAGGGTAACTTTATTTCACATTTGGACAAATGAAATTGTAAATTTTTAATTGAATTATTTCAAATATGCAATTAAATCTGACATTTCAACTGCTAATGTGCAAGTGAAGTGTAACACTGCAGCTAAATCAACTAGTAATTTAAATTGTTTCGCTTTTTTACTAGAACATGAATTTTTAAGTCCACAATTTTCACAAACTGATCGAACTATTCTAAATTACAGAACTCAGTATTTATGATCTTGACTATTACTCCTACAAGAAGTTTTTGTTAATTAATGATTTATTCCTATAGCATATGAATCATTTTACACAGCAATTTAAAAATATTCTATTTTATGTACTGAACTCCTTACACGGATGTTTGTCTTGTTAATGGGGGAAAAGTGAGAAAAATTTATCTAAAAGTTGTGAACAAACTTTGCCAGGTTTGGAGATTGACAATAAAGGATATCTTCTGAAAATTAACCAAGTTAATAACTGATACCAAAGCCTGACATAATACAAAAAAGTGCTTAGTAATTAATGTTTCAACTTTTCAGTAATTATTTTAACCAGAATGAAAGGCGTAGTAATTCTTTTTTTACTTTCTTTTTACTGCTGTATTTTATCTTAATTCTTATATTATTAAAAATCACAATTGAGTAAAATGAATAAAATTTGCGATTGATATGAATTCAATAGATACAAAAATTTTTCTAAGCAACAGCAGCATCTTCGGTACAAAACAAGATAAGTGCTTCTCCGCACTCAATTACCATAACATATATTGTATTGACATAAAACCAAAAGAATGTTATGAATTGAGATTTCTGCTATTTTCTTTTGGTATTTGAGTCACTTTCAAAAAAGCATTTCTCTGCTTTAAATATCAAATTTATTCCTTGAAATTATTAGTTCATTTTTTTGCATCATATTTTTCCTATTTAATAAAATTTACTAAATACGATGAAACAGCATATACTGGAAAAACAATTGCTATGCATTTAGTACATGCTTTAGTGTAACATTTTTAAATTAGTTGGTTGGTTGACAGCACAGCACACACGCTGTTTTGTTAAGCATAAGGATTACATCAATAACTCAATGCCGTACAAAAATTCAATACAGAAGATCTGCAAGAATGGGTTCCCTTAACTTTAAAATATTTTTTCCTAAGCAAATTGCCACTGAAAAAGTTCAGAGCAAATGATTATACATTGATATTTTTGAAAAAAATCTAAAATTTAATTTTATTTCTCCAAGCAATGATTTACATTTTACCCAGTGCAGTCTAAAAGATTAAAAAAAAATCAAGCATTCTTCAGAATGCTTACACTCCCAGGTAGGAAAGGCATTAAACAACTGAATAAGGAGCCCTTATTTAACAACCAAGAAGCTCTAGGTATTAACAAGATAATTATTTAAAATAAATTTTAGTTAAATATTTAAAATTTTATTCACTTCACAATTAAATTTATCAACAAGGTTAAAATATGTGTATATGATTAAGTTAACTCTGATCACAATTCAGCTGAGTATGTTTTTGAAAAAATTAACACTTTATAAAGCATGATTGAAAATGCATAATCAAGAAAATAGTATATTTTAATAATAAAATTATTGCACTTGAATATGTACTCTTATAACAAAAGTTCATTATGCATATTTCTGTTAAAGAAAATAGTGATAAAGTCCCATATTGAAATTATATAAAAGCGTATTGATTATAATTACATAAAGACATCTTGATAAAATAGGAAAAACCAATAATCATATTGCAAAACATTTTTAGAAATATATTAAGTATATTAAATAAATTATAGCATCATTGAAAATTTTTTGTAAATTAATTTTTATAGGATCAAAACATACTTCATTGATGAATGTGTATCGACCAATAAAATCTGCCCATTTGAAGTATCACACAACTTTAATTAGCAGCATTATTGTTCTGTATACAATTTACCTACAAGAAAGTTGTTAAATATGAATATTATTAAAATTATAATGCATGACATGTAAAGTAATTCTAATAGTTTATATTTTAAAAGATATGAAAAAAAATTTGTAACTTTCAACTAGTAAGGAAATGTGTTGCTATTTTGTTACAATAATTAATTCTTATAAAGCATGACAAAACTAAGTAAATTTCAGGTATATATAATTTAAACAAATTGAATCGACTTTAAATTTATTATGACCATTTTTTATTACATACATAATTTTGTTTTTATATATAGATTTTAATTCATTAGCAAATACGCAAACATGCATAGAAAAAATTATATTTGTCAAATATGCATAACTCCAGTGAAGAGAGAAAATGTTTGCATTTATGGGGTAACTTTTCTACACTGTCACAGTGTAACTTAACTGACTTCTCTAGTAAATATCGCCTTTCTTAGGATACCAGTCGGAAGTGTATTGAAATGTGGATGAGAGTTCAGGCATCATAGGTAATAAATTGGTAACCAATCGCGACATCAATTTGTTTCAAGTTGATCTACAATGGCAACTACAGTTTAAAATAATGAACAAAGTAAAATCTTTGTTATTTTTATTAAATATGTATATTTTCCGCCCGTTTTGAATGTTTCTAAGTTATTTAAATATATTTTAAAATTGAATCTAATAATATATTTGAAGTTTTTATAAATCAAATCCTTATTTTGCTTAACATTTTCCAAATGTGGATCAAATCTATGAGCACAGCTTCCATCTAACTTATAAAGCTTAACAGCTATAACATGGATTCAATGACAGGAAGTCAGTTTTAGTCAAAATAGATATTTTAGTTAAATTCTAAATATTCATATTTCACTCAGTTACTGCGACCCTGTAAAAAAATCCCCATCGCAAAATATTGCAAAAACAAACATATCTGCATTTTTTATGATAAACATTAACACAATCTCAAGTGAAAATCTACTGTTGTTAATGAGACTATTTCAGAGCACTTCTCAAGAAGCTCTCAAATTTTAAGCTGAAGATTTTTAACAAACCAGGAAGTTTAAGGAATGGATAATCGTACATTAAAATAATTTGAAAATTCTGTGTTTCAGTGGCAAATTTTTTATTACATGAAGAAATCTTTAATACAAAAATATGGGATTAAAAACAAATAATTGACTAATCAAATTTTGAATTCGTAATATCACAAGCAGCACAGAGAAAGAAGTTTTACAGTCATTTCCTATACATTTAAATTCTAATAAAATAAACCAGTAAGCTGTTTGTTAAACAACGTACTGGAGCTCTGGTTGTCAGCTCGCGCAGAAAGGAAGAAAAATCATACAATATTTCCTTCCAAAAAACTATAGGACAAAAGATGAAAATCAGGTTTGTAGATGAACCGAGCAAAAATATATACTTAAAGATCTTTGGACGAATTAAATATTTTATCATAATATAGCTAACATGCCTGTAGTAAGGATATTTATAGTCAAGTTGGTGCAAACCATTTTATAAATTATTCGTAGAATAAGAATCTATTTTCACCTAATATACATGATCCTTCGTACATTATATAAGAGCACAAAAAGGAAACATTTATCAAAATTTTTGTAATAATGAAAAAAAATTACAAACATTATAAAAGTACACTTATAAATATAATGTAATTACTTGAAATGACATTCTTAGAGCAGTTATTTTTAAGTTAGCTAATCAAAGCTGTTTATTCAAAGAAAATTTATAGTGCACATTTTTCCTGTTTCCCAACTGAGTTGACATTTGTTTTAAAAATTGAAGCTAAGACATATTTTTAGTAACTTTAGAGGCTCAGAGATATAATACAATAAAAGAATTCTCAGCTCTTTATATTTTTAAACTTTAACTATATTACTAAAAATTTATGAAGCTTGTGTGAATAAAAAACATCCTAAAGATTAGCCAAATGTATCTAATCGTAGACAAAAGGAAAATTTAACAGCAGCTACTATGGTTTCCCATTTTCAATATACTTCCAGTCAAAACTTTGGTATTTAGTAATATTGTAAAAAAGTTTTAAGGCATTTTATTTTCTATTTGACTTTCTTTTAACTACTTCATGTACGAAAAATAAAAGTTATTTTAACTTTAACATTTATCTGTTAATTATAAATATTCCCATTTAAAATCTTTTTCCCACAAACAATAGAATTTAACAGTCATTTTATTAGTTGGAAAAGAATATAAAAATTCACATTATAGGGAATGATATGTACTTACGGCAAAAGATAACTATCTACTCGCCATCAGCAGTTCATACTGCGTCCTCCTGATTCTTGTACGTGGCCTTGGTGGATTTTGGATGTTATTCGGATCTAAAAAATTTTTATTATTGTATAAAGGCACATAGCTGGACATCTTTATGTACACACATACGCATGCTCAAACATTGACACACACACACACACACACAGGTACATATACAAGCATATATACATACTTTGAAAATTTTGTTTACTAATTGGGAAAAAATTTGAACATTTACCAGTTATAAAGCGACCCTTATTATCTCTTAGCTTGGTGCATATTTTCTTGGGCCGCCCTCTTGGACGACCATAGTATGGAGCACGAACAGGTGGTGTTCGCGGAACTCTAGTGCTGGGATCTGGGAGGGGAGGTAGCGCATTAAGGAAGTAAGGTGGTAACCCCACCCTCAATAGTTCCAGTTCAGATCTTTTTTTTCGCCTCCTCCTCGGGCACGGCACCGAAACTGAAGATGAAGATTCAGATTCTGATTCAGATTCAGATTGTGATGGTGATATTAGATGCACACCTGGAAGACAATGAAATTCTAAAATTGTTATAGTTTAATTTACAAAATATATTTAATATGTTTAATACATTTTTTTAATTTAAAAATCATCAAATTGTTAAAAATTAAACTTTTTAAATATATTTTTAAAATATTTTCTAAAATTGATATTTTAAAAAATTTATTTTTGCAAAACGATAAATTGATTATAATTATAAAATTTTTTCTATTATTGGAATCCTCATTCGCATTTAATTGTGATATGAAGGAAATTAAATTCAATTATCAATAAGGAAACTCTTCAGAAATATTACAAATACTGCTTGAATTCATTGTCACTAGAATGGGTGACAATCCCTTCACTTCAATGTAATTTTTCCATAAAACAAACAAGGCAACATTTGAAATTGATCAAAGCAAATCCATGCATAAAGAAATGAACTTATTAATTTTTCGCAATATATGAAAAAATAGATGATTGACTGCATGCCTACAAAAATATAATTTTCAGCAAAGAATAACCTATTTGGAATTAGCACAGATATTTTTCAAAATTTACTTAGATATATATTAAAATTATATTTTTAATCA
>JAPDSC010159680.1:0-13201 GCA_026290005.1 Latrodectus geometricus
TATATATATATATATATATGTATATATATATATGTATATATATATATGTATATATATATATATGTATATATATATATGTATGTATGTATATATATATATATGTATGTATGTATATATATATATATGTATATATATATATGTATGTATGTATGTATATATATATGTATGTATGTATATATATATATATGTATGTATGTATATTATATATATATATGTATGTATGTATATATATATATATGTATGTATGTATATTATATATATATATATATATATATATATATATATATGTATGTATGTATATTATATATATGTATGTATATATATATATATATGTATGTATGTATATATATATATATGTATGTATGTATATATATATATATGTATGTATGTATATTATATATATATATATATATATGTATGTATATATATGTAAAAAAAAAATATATATATACATACAATTTTCATTTGAAAATTTTGATAAAATAAATCCCCAAATGTTAACCAGGATTTTGACTTGTAATAATTTTTATTGTAATTTAAATTGTTCAATCAAAAACTTTATTTTAAGAAATGGGTTTCTAAATAAGAATACCCTTTGAAAATAGAAAAATATGCTTGATTTATATTTAGGCAAAAATTTTTTTTTTTATTTAAAATTTTCAGAAAGTTTTTTATGAATGTGAACAATGAGTTATTACTTATAGAAATATAAATGTCTTTATTTGATCTTTTTATTTATGATTATAATGTAATTTTTGATTATGTTAGTAACTTATACACATAAATAATATTGAAATTTTAATCTGAAAATCATACATTTTAAATTGGATATTTTTTGGAACAGTACCATTTTTGAATCTAACAAAATGAATGAGAAATAACTGGAATGAATTCTGTGATTAAAAATAATTATAATTTGCTGTTTTATATTTAATGCATTTATATTTATGCCATTGCAATTTTCATTAAAACTAGTGTAAACATTAAGAATTTGTGGACATTTTAAACAATTTTCTGACTCTAGTTATGTCAAGACACATTAAAATGCCTTGTATAACATAAAGATTTCCTTATGCATATATAGAATATGTCTTCATACATTCGGGACATATACAATATATCTTCATACGTTCGGGAATTGACTATTGTATTGTAGTTTATTTCAAATTATTGAAGTATTGAATAGCTACCAGAACGAAATTTCCTATTTAATTTAAAGAAGTTTAACTATTAGCCCTCTCACCGCATATAATATATATGTGTATGTCAAAATAGGTTAAAAAATAGATTATTTTTTTTATGATGTATTTCAAATATACATATATTTTAGAGTTAAAAAATAAAAAAAGAAGTTGTAAAAGTTTTTTTTTTTTCAATATAGAATTAGATCATAGGAAAAGGTTGTCAGAGAATATTGAAATTGAGTGTTGATTGAGAATATTGAGGGATATAAAAGTAAAATTTTGAAAATTAATCTTGGTTAGATTGATTTATTTTATTAAATAGAAAGGTAAAACATATATAGTAATAAAAATAGGTATTCATCTTCAAATGTTTCACCCACACACACATTATACACAATATTCTCTGGTTAGGCTTAGAGGTGGAGGGGGCAGGTTTTCCAGGTTCATCATTTGTCCTTTTCCTTATGATGTTTTTATAGGTAATCTACTTTTCATACCCACTTATGATTCAATCTAAGAAGGGTTCAATTTTATTGTGTGTTAGTAGAGATGTGCATATGGTGATCTGTCATTCAAATTTTTCTCTCTTAACTTATAAGGCACCCTTCTCAATTACTTTCTCACAAACCCTAGTTTCTAAATATGGTCTGAAATAGTTTGTTGAGCTGAATCAAGCCTTTCCACAGTTTGCAATACTCATACTTGTTGAAACTGATTGTAACCGGAATGGAAAAATTTTTTTTAGTCTTAATTAAACTTAATACTTGAAAAAACAGAGTACCAGGAATATATGTTACATCACTTGCAAAAATCCTTCCTGCTAGACATCAGTGCTAAATGAGTAATAGTAACCATCAACACAGCCCATATGACATTTCATCTCCAAGTAATAAGCTTCTGTAACTATCTTATGAAAGCTACTTTGTACTGGTATGCTAGAGGGAAAATGGTTGATGCAACCAACTCCCTAACATAGGAAAGAAAAATATTTGAGCTTTGAAAATTGCGCTCAAAATTCTACAAAAAATTCTTGTATGTTTTCAGAAATAAGGACAACTAATATAATCTATTAGACCACATCTGAATAAACAGTTAAACACTGAAAATCTGAAATAAAACTATGAGTCGAAACAGCTGGTTGCAGAGCTAAATAGATGACAAAAAGGCTTCTCAGCAAAAATCATGGCTTGCACAAATTTTGCTACTTTTATGTTGCTTGCGGAAATTGTGGGTGTGCAGTGAGAAGGTTAATTCATTTTTTATATAAAATTTGAAAATTCTTTGAATGGCTTCTTGTGTTGACTTTCCTTAAAATGGTATATATCCTACTGACTTGCTTTTGTACTTAATTGTATTTCTGACAGTAAGATTAAACTTTTCCTTAATTTTACAATGGATACAAGTTTCAATTCAAATATTTTTGTTTAAATTTAATTTTTAAATATTAAAATATGAAAAAAGTATCCATACTTTATAAGTACTTTGCAAAAAAGTTTTATTATTTTAACTAAACTATAAGACATTACTCTTAAATTTTTAAAGGAGTCTTGTGTGTGAAACATAAAATGCTTTTATATATTTCAAATTGTTTCATTGTTAATTATTTTGAAAAAATTTTCATGAACATATCCAACCAAGTGTCTTTTTAAAAATTATTAAATTAAATTAACCTTTTGCTTTTGTATTTATTAAGATGAAGCAAATATATGTATGTTTAAAAATCTAAATATTACACATATTTTATTGCTTTTATTTAGATTTAAGTGGGAATTAAAGACCATAGACTTATAAAGAAGTTAAAATTGGTAAATAGCATTTCACTTTGATGCTTCTTTTATGGGAAATCTAAATATTTATTGAAAAATGTGTGGAACATGATAATAGAGTAAGTACATTTTTTCTTTCAGAATGAATACTAAGTGTGCTTGCTTGATATAAAACATTTAAAAGTTTTTTTTTATTTATTTTAATCTTTATAAAAATAAAATATTTGGCATTTTAGATTGTTTGAATATGTTTACTGATAATAAGTTAATTAAGTTAAACAAACATCTACATCAATAAAACAGACAAAAAAAAAAAAAAACTTTTGGTGCATGGAATTCAAACTTCCTCTGCTATGGCTAGAAACAGGGAAAACATAAATTCAAATTTCATATTTACATCGCTAATGCACTTAAATAAATTTGATATAAATTTGGAAAATATTTCTGCTTTTGATGATTGCTGAACAAATGGAGATAGGCCATACAGTATTATATATATATGAAAAGAATGACTTACAATAATGATATAGATGTGAGGTTTCCTTGATCACAAGTTCAAGACAATTAAACAAATACAGTGTGCATAATTATACGAATATAGTGCAACCTCAATAACATGTAAGATGCTTCCTGTTGTAATACATACCTCCACACAGGTCTGTGGCATTGTGTTGATTAGAGGTCTGATTAGATGACAGATTCTATGTATCACAATTAGAGTGGACCTGTTGTGTGGTGTGACAGTGAGGGGTGGAAGTTTACTGTTCACCAGGGTGCCACCACACCTGTATGCCTTTATTATCTGTCCCTGAAACGAACTGATATTCATCACTAAACACCTAAGTTTTGAATATCTGTGGCATTCCAGATCCCAGAAAGAGGTGGAAAGCCAAAACACAAAATGGGCTCTTGGATCACAGATTTGCTTCTACAACCGCAAATTCTTTGGAAATGTTTTGTGGAACATTTGTACCCCTTTATCTGCATATATCTTGGAACGAGTCACAATGGGATCTGTGAGTGTAATCCATGACGGGTCACTACAGAATCCATGTGCCACACCAACCTTCGATCTGCTCGCCTCATCATCTTCCTGGTCATCCCAGACTTGGTATGCTGCACATGAGTACCATCTTGTGTCCACTGCTCCAAACATGTTTTGATGGCACACTCTGAACTGTCAATTTGGCAAGCAACTCTGTGTGTCCACCAAACTGCAGTTTTCAAACTAATGATAAGGCCCCTCTCAAACTTGCTTAACCCCTTGTCTGCCAAGGAAAGCATACAAGATTTGCTCCCCAGTGCCAATGGTTTTCACACAGGCATGAGCAATTATGCGGTGTATCGGTGGAAAAGAAGAGACATGCTTTCCATTCTAATTGCAGGGATCAGAGTTGTCCTAATATTCCTTAAATTCCTGATTTTTTTAAAAACGTCCTGAAATGTCCTTGTTTTGCGAAATAAATCCTGGAATTCCTTAATTTTTATTATATTACTTTGAAAGTTTAAATTTTAATGTTTTTCAGTAGTAAATTTTTCTTCCAGTGGAATATATTTACTCTGTTTTTCAGCTGTTTTCTATGCAAAAAAAAGAGAAATTCTTTTCCCCCTTTTTTGTTCTTTTTAAACAGAAAATATGGTTGCGAAACATTCGTCTCCGCCTCATTTTCGGCCATAGGTCACGAATGTCTGACACCAAAAAAATTTAGTTTTGGGTTAACCATTAAATTCTATTTTCTGCCGTTACAGTCAAATGATTCTATTTTTATTATTTATACAGCTATTTATAATGATGGCAAAATTGTGAGAATTATTGGCCTACCTTTATGCGCATGCGTGAAATGCTTATCATGGCATTTTGAACGATTTTGATGGGTGTTTTGAAGAACATTTATTAGCAAGTTTAGAATTTATTTTTTGAAAACAATTTGCTTTTAAAAATGGCAAGGAAAATAAAATTTTTCGATTAATGATTGGAAGTGCAAGATGGGAATAAATGCCTAATTAAGAGACATGGTGTCGAAGTGTTGATGATGTTCATTCTGCTGAGTGCAAAAGCAAATTCAGTGTTTTAAATATGGGTTTTAAACAAGTGCTTGCTCATGCACATGAATTAAAACACAAAAAAGCTGTGAGCTCTTACAAAAATTAAACACTATTTACTATCAACTTCATCTGAATTCTTGACATCAACTGTCATAATAAATAACAAATCATGGCTTTCCAAAATGATATCAAAGAAAACCATTAAAGGTTAAACCATTTTAGTTTTGGTGGCAATAAAAAATAATTACTCTTTCATCTTTGAAAGATTTAGCTAATATTTACAGAGAAATTTTTGATGATTCCTCTGTAGCCAAAAATTTCAAATTATTTGACAAAAAAAAGTCAGATATATGATTAGTTTTGCACTAGCTATTTATTTCTTTTGTTTCGAAATATCGGCACTTCATATTTTGTTTTACTTTTCGATGAAATTACTATAAAACAAACAGTTGGATATTTACATCTCATATTGGTCTGATAAACAAGGAAAAATGTCATTTGTTAATAAGGAAAAACATTCATTGTCATTGTTAACAAGGAAAAATGTCAATGTCAAGCATGAGCCTCTCTTTTTATAAATTCAAGGATTTGTGGGACAACCATCATTCAAAGTCCCATTTCAGAGCATTTGAGATCCTTTTGTAAATTTTAAGTAGGTTCATTGGACCCTAAAATTACACTAAGATAAAGCTTGCTAATTATGAATATAAAAGTAAAATAGAGATTTTCTTTCTCTTTGAAACAATCTTGTCCACACAATTGTTGCACAGAGATTAAAAACATTTTATAAACAAAGATATTTCAGATGATATTTAAGAATAGTTCACAAAATAGATTATATTTCGATACATGATGCTATAACTTTTAATGGGATGTAACTTAAAAGATTCTTATAATATATGAGGCCTGTTGAAAAACAAAAATTTATTTGCACAAGTAGTATTAAGCTTAACAAAATAAACAGAGTTGCAGATAACATGTCTATTCACTGTGCGTCTAAGAAAGGAGTGCAAAAATACTAGTCTAGGGTCATTGCCCAAAATGAGTTTATAAATTTTGTCTTGAAGCACAGCTGAGTGATGTGCGGCTACTTGGTGTACCTCATACTGCACAACCCAGCCCCCAAATGCAAAGAACTACTGTCTGGTATTTCAAGTATTGAAATCTAAACATCTGCTAGAGTAGATTAGTTTCCTTTGTTGTTGGTGCGAACTGATGAAGGGGTCTTTGTGTTGTAAAACCTAACCAACCAATCGACTTATGAAGGGATGACTGAAGCTTGAGTAATTGATGTTTCACTTGTTTGGCCAGGAACTTATTGTGAGCAGAAATTGATACCCCCCAGCTACAACTGGCACATGATATTTCATGTGCCAGTTGTAGCTGGCTTTAAACCCTAGTTCCAAGTCTAATTAGTCACATGCGCAAAATTTGATTTGAGTGGGAAATAGACCAAACCAACCTTTGTGTGCTGCAGGACAAAGATGAGTCTGGAGATGTGACAGCTAGAAGAATTCTACAGGCAGTTGTAGTATAGTGTCATACATCATCTCAGCACATGAAATTTCACATTCTTTGAAAACAGCCTGAAGACCAAGGAATAGAATTGGGAGGCTATCAGGTATGAGAATATTGACTAGTTAGCTGTAGAATGGAGAAAACCTGCATTTGCATATTAGAGTTTTGAAATTAGAAATACTACTTATAGCTAGTAAAAATTATAGTATTATAGCTGATAGAGAACACTTAATCACAATCAGAATAAGAAAATAAGGAATAAAAAAGCATTAAACTTTAATGTTTTTTCATTTTGTTTTCTCATTACTAATTTTAATTAGCTATAATATATCTATAACCTAGGAAGAACAGTTTTTATTTAGACATCAAAATATTTTCAAGCATATTTATTTGATAATGGGAATTTGTAACACAGCGCTTAAAAATTTTAATCTGGACTTGCAAACATTTTTTTTTTTTTATTTCCATCTTCATACTTATTTTAACCAACAAAAACTGCATAATGATTTTAACAAGTTAGACTTCAAGTAAAAAATACAGGTTTGTTTTATTTGAGATTTCTAAATTTATATTTATCAGAGTTTCATAAAAAAATTAGCTATTTGTGTAAAAATCTCATATTCGTGTTATAAATAGCATCTACAAAAATATACTTTTTTATATATTTAAAATATTGATAAAAGTTTGGGCATTTGTGCTCAAAACCAAATAGACCATTGTATCTTTCTGATTATATATGGGTGTATTTATTTATTTATTTTGCTAGAGAAGTATAATTTATAACTTTATTGATTAGAAAATCTTGTTACTGTAAATTTAAAATTTGTTTGTCATCTCTAGCTAAATTAGCAGTACAAAATGCTTTGTAGCTACTGATTTTAAGATTTTTTTTAAATGCAACATGATGAAATCAGAAATTCATGTATGTTTTAATATTTATATTAATTATATCTTTTGAATTGGTGAAGAAATTGTCCTATGAAAAATGTATATAATTGAGAAATATTTTAATGAAATATTTTTTAAAACCAACATTGAGTTAATTAAATTTCATTGAGAAATTTTAATATGCTTAAAGAGCATTTTAAAATTTTTAAACCTTATAAATAATAACAAAAGTATTGTTAGTTTGTTTTAAACTGGTGAAATTTTTCTAGAATAAAAGCTCAGTATTATGAGAATAACTATATTTTTTACATTGTTGATATCTTGTTCATAAAAATAACTGTAAATGAATCAAAGAAAAAGTAACAATGTGCCATTAATGTGGAAATTTTAAATTTCAATTTGTTAAAGAATTCCAGGGTATTAAAAATTTTAATATAATATTTATTAAATGAAGATGTTTATCCAAGTAATTAATATTTATTGCTTATCTTGATTTTAACATTAAATTCTTTTTGAACTGAACTATTTTTAATAATTTTTAAAAAAGTTCATTAATCATAGTTTAGTAATAATTAAAAAGTTTATTAATGCATATACTAATTGAAATAAGTAAAAAAATTCCCTTAAAGATTGTAATACCATGTTCAAAAGAGATACTGCTATGTCTCTTTTGAGTACTGATCGAATTATATTATCTCCTATCATTATATTTATCATTCCAACAATAAACTCTAAGGTGTTTATTTTGTTTTTAAATATAATATGTTCATAATTGTGATGTAATTGGTTTGGTTTTTAGTTGTATTTAAACATACTTAGCTGGCATCTGAATGGTTAACTCTTTGGCTTTGAATTTAATTTCTATCTGGTATATTAGTATTCTTTTGTACAATACTTATAGAGGCTTACAATCCTATAATTATAAATGTTATTGCTAATAACAAAACAATAAGTGTAAAATTTTGAAAGATTGTTTGTATAATCCAGTGTTATTTGTGGTGGCAAAATCTAAAAGCACAAATATCATAAATTAAAAAAAGGAAAAAATTTTTCTACAAAACTCTAATCGAAATATTATTGTTCCTAAAGAAAGTCTTTTTTAATGATTCCTTTAACATTGCAATCCCAATTCAAGATATTATCCGTGGATAGTAAAATATAAATGAAGAAAGTGATTGAATTTTAAATTTATTGTTAAAATTTATAGTTTTGCATGTTCAACTAATTTATTTCAACGAAAAATTACAATACTTTTTAAAGAAATTTTAATTTATTTAATGAATTATAAGACTGCTTAAAATAATCAATAAATATTTTAATTTGAAATTTTCTTCCTTGACAATATTTTAAAGTGGCACTTCAAGCATAAACTTATGTAATTGAAATTGGGCAATTTTTATCAGTGAGAAAATCACTAATATATGTTACAAGTAATATTGAAGATGTCTGACAATATGATTCCTAGTGGTTCAGTAACTTATAATATTTTGTGACCAAATACTTTTATTTGATCTTGAAATAGTTAGATTCATTATGCACTGTCTACCTATAAGTATTTGGATGCTCACGTAAGTCTATGTATCTATGGTCATAATCTACATTATACCTTTTGTGCTTAAATATCATGTTGGAAACAGCATTGGCATTAGTCACAAGACACCACACACAAAATTCAGAACTTCCCTTCTGTGAAAAGGCTATAATTGTCGAATATCATTGAAATGGCCGATTCTAATGGGACATATAATGAATCAAATATTCTGTAATAGACTATTTAAAAGATTTTTGTTTTATATAAAAAAAAGAAAACCCTGTTCTTTTATTAAAAGTTTGTTTCCACTTGTAGATTGCAATAGTTTGTGTCAGCATTTTCAATAATTTATGCATAAAAAAATCTTTTTTTTTTTTTTTTTTTTTTTTTTTTTATCTGCTAGATTTAAAATCTTATTGTTTGGCAATCATGAAATTCACGAGGTTTTTTCCTGAAAGATTCCATCAACCATGAATTTCAGACCTACTTTTTCTCTTATGGATGTAAAGGTTTCATTAAATAAAAAATGTTTAAAGCTGCAATGTAATTATTGATGATCGTATCTAAAAAATTTTGAATGTTCAGTTATCAAATTAGAACTTGGAATCTCAATTTAGATGTACTTTTAACCACATTGATGCTTTGGATATAAGAAAGTTAGAAGTGTGTATATATATATTTATATATATATATATTTATTTATTTATCAATATAAAAAGTTAAAACATTTGTAAAAATAACTCTTTAAATGACCTTGTTACTCATTAAATTTCTTATTTATGAAATTGAATTAATTTCAAATTAATTTTCTTAGTCTGTTTTACATGCATTTTGTGATAAGGATTTTATCGGCAGCAAAGTTTTCTGCATGCTTTATTTGTTATACATAGTTTTAATATAATATTTATAAATATTAAAATAATGTATAAATATTATATTTTAAGTGTTATGTATAAACATTTGAAGTATTTTAGTATTTCATATAGAGAATATATGAACAGTATGGACGTATCCGAATATTTTACTAACTTATTTTTATAGCATATTACAAAATGTTATTGCTAATTTGACAGTTATTCAATTAAAAAAATCTGTTTTTATATGAAAATAATCCAAACATGTTTAATAAAAATTCAATATAAATTTTTTTTTTATTTTTTATTTAGGAGGAACTTTTTAACAAATAGGAACTTTTAAATTTATTGTGGAAGGAACTTTAACTTTGAAGGATTGCTTAGCTTCTGGGTTTAGTTAAAATACTGGCAAAATTGTGTATGTATTATACATATATGCAATTTGAAATTTCGTAGCTTAGTTAATTATTTTTTAGTATTGTTTATATTCAAATGATTTTTAGGTAGCATGCATGACAAAAATTTTCAATGATCTATTAATACCAAATACTGAGTTATGAACTTTATTATAATGCATTATTTGTGTAATTTTAAGAGTTATTTATGTAATAATACATATGATTTTAAAGTTATATATCCTATAGAAAATATGATATGAAATGTCATAGAATGCATTGGATATAGTGTTTTGATTTTGTGAAGACTTCCTTTAATTGAGTTATATTGACCTAAAAATGTTATAGACTGAATTAGTGAAGCAGACAATAAGAGATACATTTTTCAAATAACATGCTATTTATATATAAATTGTTCATTTAATTAAATAAAATAATAGGTTAATTTTAAAAAAGAAATAAGGTAGTGCTTTGGTTTTTATTTTAAAATATTTCTTCATCATAAAGAGTAAAGTTTTTTTTTAATTTCTATTTTAACTATTTAAAGACAATGCTCACATGAAAAGGAAATTTCTTATTAAAAATCTTTCATAATGTTGAGTATTATTTTTATTGTGAAATTACTCTAATAGTAATGAATACTAAATACAAATTTTGTTTTACACTTCTCTTTTTTCATATTGTGAAATTCTTATTGGGATAAACTAAATGTTAATGACTTAATTTTTAAAATTTTTACATTTGAAGAGATTCTTATACTGTATGTTATACTATTATGCTAATGGTATTCTTCTCATTTTAGGGAATTACCATTATTCTGTGAAAATAAGAAAACTAGTAAGTTTTTTACTTCCTTTTGAATACATTAAACTATATTTATTGAGCATTGACAAGGAACCAAGTGATCTAAAATTTTATATCTACTCTCTTAAGCATTTATTGTAGCTAATTTCTATTCACATTTGTTTAATCATGTTTAAGAGTAAAATTATTTCCTATAGGACATGTTTTGGCGATATAATTTGATTACAGGATCTTCCATTGAAACGTTATTAGATAAGGAAGTAAGTTACCTAATTAGTTTCTTTTGATAACTGCATGCATTTAATTTTTAATGTAGATATTAAAATATTTAAAATTAAGACCTTTTTTTTAAAAAAAAAAAATGTTACTGCTATGACTTTTTTCTTACTTTTATCAATTTTCTTTAGTTGTTTAAGAATATATGATATAGTAAAATGTATAATTTTATTTCAAGCAAATAAGTTTTTTATATTGCCTGTGAAGTATAATTGTTTTCTTGAGTTGGTATTAAATTTTTAATAGGCATGAATATTTTATTTTACATCTTAATTTGTAAGTAAAGTAGAACTCAGGTTTTATAAGGTTCAGCTCTGTTTAAAAATTGTTATGAAACTTAATGTGAAAAATGTTTCTAATTGTTAATGATTGATATTGTTTATAAATGGATTTTAAGCTTCTTCGATAATTATACCATGAAGCAAACTTTGAAAATCAAGTATTTTTCTTAAGTAAATGTACAATATTTTCCTGTATATAATATGCAACAGTATATTATTTGCAATACCTTTCTTCGAGTAAAAATGAAAAAATATCACACAATAAGCAACAATATATTATCTGCTGCAATTTTTCAGTCAAATATTATAAAATATATATGCTGATGATGTGGACGTCACATAAATTAAAATTACACAGTATGTGTGTGACTGAAAAAATTTAATAAATTGTTCAGAAAACAGTTATTAGGAAAAACATCTGATTGGATCCACCTCATCACATTCATATTTATGATAAACGTGATGAAAGCAACCAAATCGATCATCAAGTGCAATGGCACATCTTGCCCTTCTTGGACCTTGTGCCACAAAACCCAACTAACCAACCAACCGTCAAGTGCAATGATTTGTAGAAGAGAATCTAGTAAAATTTATAAATTTTTTTTTTAGTTTTTAATAACATAAAATAAAGTAATCTTTTAATAATAAAATATACTTACTTTGTTAATAATTAACTGAAAGAAATTTATTGTTTTCAAACTGGGCACTGGATATAATTTTTCTTTTCTACCTCATATGCTTTGTTTTTTTTACCTTATATTCATGCCATGTTTTTGCCTTTTCTATAGATTTTAGTTTAAAATGTGTTCTCTATAGTTTTTGCTTTTGTATGATATGCAAATTCGAATTTTCAGAACAAAGCAGCTCAGATCAAAACTTAATTTGAAATGATGGTAGCCAGTAGCAACTGTAATATCATTTTGAAGAACTGAATTCATTCTTAAATGTAATAGGACAAAATTGATTATAGCAGAAATAAGTCAGTGGAGTTGTAGCCCCATTTGTTATTTTATAAAACACACAAACAGCATTTGTTTCAAAACCTTAGTGTATGCTTTTCTGATGGAGAATGTTTTTAATCAGATCATCTGTGATGTATAATATGCACAACTAAATTCATTACTTTTTTCATACATGATCCGCACAAGAAATTTATTAAAAAAACCTTCTCTAAGTAGTTGATTTATTCTGTTCTTTTCTATTTAGATCTGTGTTTCACATCTATTTTTAGTTTTTAGTCTTCAAAAGTTTTTCCTCATTTTTTATAAATGTCTTGAAAATAACAAATTTTTCATGTCTCTTCGTAATTTAAAATTTGTCCCAAGTTATCAATAAAAAAGTGAATTCTTACCTGTGCTTTTGGGTACATGTGACACGTAGTATTAACCAGAAATTACTTCATTTTTTATAGATGTTTTTAGTTGAAAAAATATTTTAAATTAAGTGCATTTTAAACTAAATTTGTACTTTGAAAATAATTTCTGAAATTTAAGCTACAAAGTTAAATTTAAATTTTATAGCTTTTGAATCTAGTATAGTATTATGGAAATTTTGTTCGCGTGGTTGTGTACCAAAACATTTATCTTTTGTACTTAACTGTACGAAAGATAAATATGCAGTTAAGTACAAAGGATAAATGTTTAAGTTACCTTAAATTT
>JAPDSC010159682.1:0-11590 GCA_026290005.1 Latrodectus geometricus
CATGATGAAGATTTTGTATCAATTTTTAATTACTTTCAACAACTTCTATCTATTGAGGAACTGAAATATCAAAGTTGATTTTCTATTTATCAAGAAATTTGAGAAAAATCTCAAGAAATAAAATAATTTCAGGAATTATTTTTTTCATATTAATGTGACAAGTTTAAATTATTCATAATATATTTCTTTTGGATGACAAATGAACTTCTTTGTTCATAGGCATAAATTTATTGCACTAATTTCTTCTTAATATCCTAAAATAATTCTAAAATTACTGGCCAAACAACAACTTACGAATTAAAGTTGTACTTAGCATTTATGATAATCTCTTGTCTGACTTATATAAAAAAAAGGATATACTCAAGAATTTTACACATTCTATATCTTTCTATACAAAGCTTCCTTTTAAAAGCGCAATCTCGTAAATTTGAAGATTATATATCTTTTCGTTAATTTCCTTCAAATTACATTAAAATAATTTGAAGTTCTTCTGCATTAAATATAGGAAATTGTTAAAATTTTAAGTAATATTTCTTCAGCATTGATTTTAAAAAACTTAATTTCATAATTCAAATGTTTGATAAAATGTCTCAGGTAATAATTTAAATTTTTTTTACTGTTTTTTCAAAGGCAAGCTCAAGAACTATTGAAATGCTATTTGAAATGTTTACGATCAATAATATAAATTAGACAATTTTTTATGCGATTAGAAAATTTTAACAGATCTGCTGAATTGTATTAATTACTAGAAGATGTCCAATAATATGATAAGTAATCAACTATGAAATGATAAGTATATCACTTTTTCAGTTATTAGCAAATGATAATAATGTACTTGTGGGTGAATTAATAAACTTATTAATTGATTTGTGTTAAAGGATGTCAGAACTGTAGACATAACTAATTGTTTTGAGATTTCCTTATCTGTTACGTTGAATACTCAATTCTTTGATTCAATGTGTTTTGAATGAAGAAAATGAAACCAGATTCCATAATGACTACATCAAAAGAACTATTTTTTAACAAATACCAATTCATTTCTCATTTTTTATGTTCAGAAAGTATTTTGCCATGAAACTCCTCGATGTAATGATAAATGTTCTAAATTATCGATAAAGGTATCATGATTCTTGAGAAAATGATTTATTCATACTATTTAGTGAATGTAACTATATCTTATATTCAATAATTTATATAATATGCTGGAAACCTGTAGAACTTATTATTTATGATTTCAAAATTTGCACTGTTTAACTTAATTACTGCAAATAATATAATTTGAAATCCTGTTATGGAATCTACTTATTTAAATTTACTGAATTACATTTTAAAATTTGTTAATGAATCCAAAATTTTCCTAATTTTCTATGTAATATCATAGGCTTGATTGAAACATTTTATGTATAGTAAAGTAATATACAACTCATTTTTTGAATTAAATAGCTATAGAAAATTGTATTTTTTGTTTCAGTTAATTTATAATAAAATAATATGGTAAGGTTGTAATTCAAGATATAAAACTACTATGCGAAAACTTTCTAGAGTTTTCTCTCCATTTCAATTCTTGTATTTCTTTTTTAATGAACTTTTTCCAACATTTTTTCGTGTAAGTTACGATATCTATTATTATGAAATGCTTAAAACTGTACATAAGCATTTTATAACAACAATGTGCCTGGCCATAAATGTTCCAAACAAGCCATTACTTTGATTAACTGGCATATATTTAATTATAATAAATTTCTCATAAAATAGTCTGATAAAAGATTTTGAAAATCATACATTTTTATTGTACTATGAAAATTATCATTATGTGTTCTGTATTTAAAAGAATCGCTACATATTTATTATTTCTTTTACAGAGCCACAAGAACGACACACAGTAATATCTGGAGGTAACCTATCCCTACCTTGTGATATTATATCTCCAATAATCGGTGACGAAGTCTATTTAGTACTTTGGTACAAAGGTGATATTGCGACCCCCATATACAGTTTTGATGCTAGGAGAGGTCATATTGGTCAAGCTAGACATTCATCGAGTGATTTCCTGTCTCGGAGAGCTTATTTCAATACTATTCCCAGACCAGCAGTTCTGGAGATTTCAGGTATTGGACCAGAAGATGAAGGAGAATACAGATGTAGGGTAGATTTTAGAAAAGCACAAACAAGAAACTATCAAATAGCAGTCAAAATTTTAAGTAAGTAATTTTTAATTCTACAAAAGCGTATACTTATATGTTAACATTTATTTATAGTATAATGTATTAAAAATCGAGGAGTATATTTAAATACCACATGATGTACTATGAGGCAAGCCTTTCTTATATCTTATAAATAAAAACAGTTGTAAACAACTTATGCCTTAGAGCCATTGATATTACTTTTCCGCTTATGAATAATAAAAGTATTATTTATAACTAGTATTTTGTTTCATTGATAAAAATTAGGACTAAATGATTTTAAAAGTAGACTGCATATACATATACATGCATATAAGTATATAAAATCTGTTTAATAGAACATGAAACTAAGTAAATAATTTTTATATAATATTATATAAAATTTAAAACTAATTTGTATGTATGAATTATTTACAGTTGATTATATCAAACAATTTTAACTTTCAATTATATTCGCAAAATATAATTATTTGTTATCGTCGCTTATGCCGTTTTAATCTCAATTCTTCCATGTGGAAAATTCAGAGCATGTTAAATTTTGTCTTCATGAAAAATGTGTCCCTCAAGTATACATTATTGTATCTTTGTGTATTTACCGTTGAAAACACATTATTTATTAAACTAAATTCACAACAGTTTGCTATTAATTTCATTTAATTAAATTTTACATTAATTTTATTTCATAAATATTAATTTCCATGTTAAACGTAATATAATTTAACATAAATTTATCAGATATTCATTTTCTATGTTTTTTCGATACAGTTCGCACTTACTTTTCATTTATATATGAATAAACTTAAAATTCTAATAAAAGCATAAGTATGCATTATTTGATCATTTAATAAAAGTATGAAATTAATACTGATCTGTATAAGAAGTCTGTAGTTACAAAACCTTTGATTTTGCATAATTTTTAAATATTTTTCTTAAAATAAATTCACATTGACAATTTAGGCATACGCTAAAAATTTTCAACATACGAGTCGTTCCTTCAAAAATAAACATTAGATTGCAGCTTTTTTTCTTCACTTTTGGTTTCCTCAATCCTTAGATATAACCTCATAAACTATCAAGAAGAATTATTGACTTTGAGTGATGATGAACACCTGACCTTTTATTTCACATATCAGAAATCTAGTCTATGAAAAGTCAGTCGGTCATCAAACCTCCGTCACGAGTTCTTATTCTAATAGCAGCTAGGAAAGTATCATGATAAGGATTTTCCTTTCATAAATTTTATGCGGGGCTTACTTTGGGACCTTAGACGTAATATCAACCATACTGTGCTCTGCATTTCTATAATACATGACGTATTATCTGTACACTACTTTATATAAGAGTCATAATTAGGTAATAATGAGTTAAAAAATGAGAAAATCAAAATAACTCCGCACACAATGTCTAATTAAAACCGGTAAATTAAGTGAGACTGATATTCGATACAAACTTACTTGTCAAAAGATTAGGTATGTTTTTTTCTCTTACACGGCTTGAATTCACACAAATACAGTAAATAAAAGTCTTTTTTTTTTTGAAAATTTTGATTGGTTAATAGTAACATAGAAGAATTCATTTCCATATTACAAAATAATAACCCATATTTAGTATATTATTATAGAAAACATATAAAATATAAACTCTTGCCATATTTACACAAGTCTTTTAAACCAGTCAAGTTTCCACTAAGGAGAGAATAAATATTATTTTTAATTAAAATATACCAGTTGAGAATTATATCAAACGAATGTTAGAAACAAGGTTGAAGCAAAAAACTATTACAATCACTATGTATTTAAAATATATTTTAATGGTTATTAATAATTAAATTACAAATTCAGTAATGATGAAAATCTTCCTAATAAATAAATTAGTCTTTGTATTCTTTTTTAAAATAAATTACAATATATTTTTGATAAATATCAACAGTTAATTTTATCAGCCTCGTCACTAATTCAATAAAAATAAAATCATTGATTGATTTTTGTCTTTTAAGTATATTTAATATGGTATTAGATTTAAAAATTGGTTTTACTCCCCACCAACCGTAATTAAGGAGTTCAGATTTTATGATTTTTAATATCAAAACAATCGTTAGGATGTAGCCCTTTTCTCACATTCTAATTAAATTCTGCAGTATTTGTAGCATGTAGGTATTTTATGAATTTCTTCTTTTCGGAGTTACCATATATAAGAGAAAATGAATCAACGTCATACCTTATGTAACAGATGTTGGATTACTGACTCTTTTATAAAGATAAATGAAAACCTCATCTTTAACATTTGTGAAGATATATCCATAAATTGATACTTCAGCAAGGGAACATATGATAATATCATACTTTTTACTTAAATTGCAAGTTATCGCACATGCCTGGGACATATCTAATTAAAAGTTTGTTGTCTCTTCGACTTTTATTTTAATAGCTGGGAAGATTACTTTGAGTGATATATAGAAAGCATAGTTTGAGCGCTCGATAATATTGCTTCTACACGAATCATGTATGCTGTTGTTTTATAAGAGAGAAGAGCTTTGAAATTCATTGTATTTTTAGTTTAAACAGCTTGAAAAAAAAAGAATGATTATAATTTTTACTTCCAGCTTATTAATTTCAGGAATTTAGAAACCTTTAAATGGTTCTTGCACTGTATTCATGGTTGCAAGTATTTAAAAAAGTCAAATATTTTCATTTCTTGCACTCTGCAAAAATTCAGGAATATAAGATCTTGAACTAAAATCTATGTGCTTTTATATAAGTTATTTTCTCTTTTTTCCAAATTAAACTTTATTTTGTCACTGTATAATGAAATATTACTTATATCTTACTGTAGATCATATTCTTATAACATACTTTACAGCAATATTTAAAAATCTTAATATATAATATATTGTCCTTGATTTTCATCTATGACATCACAATAAGCAATGAGAAATATTACAGGGATAGTATAAAATTAAAATCATTTATAAGTTTTGATCCTGCTAATAATTCTAGTATTACACATAATTTTGAAAATTGTAAATCACTTTTCAATGTTTTAAATATTTGTTTCAAGTATATCATTAAATCAATCAAAATACAATACTTGTTATTTAACTCTACTGTAAGATTTGTGTTTATACATTAAAAGAAGTTTAAAAACTGTAATAGTTATTTCTCAAATATCATTGATATGTATGTATTTCAGAAATAAAATTTCATATCAGACAGGAGATTAACTTTTATTCTCGTGAAAAACGTAAATGTCAGTGAAAATAAAGTTTTACTTTCGTATTATTCTGGCTTTATGCTTCTATAAAGTGGCTCCACTATCAAATTCTTCACCGCGAACTGCCTTCTCTTACTTCTTGCATATCATGCCGAGTCTCATGTGGCTTCAAGTTCACTCTGACCAGAATTACGACGAAACTGCAACAGCCTATCTCTATACATGCCCAGGGCCTCAGCTGCCATAAAACAGTTCCCGAATGGTGTTTTCTTTCCATAGCAAAAGCACGTAACCACGTTTTTCTGAAGCTCTTTCACTTTTTACTTTGCTGCTTATGGTGCCATGTGATGTATCTAAAAACATTTTTTGTAGAATATTTTTAGAACTTTCTAAAATTTCGAATTCGATTTTTGTTAGAAATGAGATACAGAAAAATATTTTAAAAGAAATCAGTTTAGCATTCCATTTAAAATAATATTTAAAATATAACAATTTCTAAGGCAGAATAAAGCTTAAAAGCCCTACAAAATAGGTCTTACATATGATACAAGCAAAGACGAATGGAATGAGTGTATTCTTTACAAATAATATTTGACGTGAAGAGGAATACGCAATTACTTGGAAGTTTTTGTGAATAAATTTATAAAATTCTAAGAAACATAATTGAATAACTTTCTTTTACATAGAAGGAATATTAACCCTCACACAATGCTTATTTGTATTAATTGATATTCATTAAGAATTTTGAAATTATAAAAATTGTAAATATGTTATTATATTTTTAAGTCAATACTCAATAAAAATTTTACTTTTTGAAAATAAAAGACAATAGCCTTTTATTTGAAAGAAAATGATCCTCTTTTCTACCTAATCTTAAACTGAATTTTTAGCTATAAATTGAATATTAAAGTCTGTAATAGAACATTAAACTTTTATCATTACAAGAACACATAGAAAGGAAACGTTAGGTAAAATCATATGTTTAGATACATAAGTAATATATATTTTAGAATGAGCTTCATGTGTTGTAAACATGACATAGAGATCTCCGTAAGTTGTATTTAAAGAATATCTTACGGAATTTAAAACACGTGTCGAATCTCTTTACTAATTGATTCCTCGATCGAGAAAAATTTGTATGAGTAGAAAGTATATCATAGCATTTGAAATGCAATTATAAGTTTTATCATTTTAGAATGTATAGTTTGATAATATATAAATCATCTTTAGAAACGTAGAAGTAATTTGTAAAATAAATTGTAATTGTGATAAGATCATGATAACTATTTTTAATTTAATATTGATATTTTGCTGTTCATAATAATTTGAGATCCAGTATGTTCAGCATTCTGAAAACACATATTTGCAAGATACTTTTCCCTCATATTTTAAGCAAAATACTATAATCACTCATAGATATATTACAAATTTGTTATATATGAGTGATGATATTAACAATTATCCTAGCGATCGTTAATGATTCTTCTACTGTTTCTATAACTTAATTATAGTATGAGTGTTCGAAAAACCTATGCTATTTTTATAGTAGATTACAAATAATAAAGAGTTATGAAAATTTTCTTGGTGTATAAAATTGTTGAAACAAGTATCTGTTTCCAGACAGTATTTAATTTGGTAAAAAAAAAAGCTTAAAGTGATGTATGGGTTATTCTTTTATAAAATAAAAATCCATACCCTCTTACATTTGCACTCTAGGGAAAACGACGAGATTAAAATAAGTACATTTTGTGACCATATGCAAGTTTACCTTATCTTGAATCACTTCGTAAACATTCGTTTCGATAAAAAAACGCATGACAGTATATATTGTCATATTTTGTACTTTACATCTAGGAATTAGATCCAATTGTTTCCCAGATTTATATATGAGCATTCACAGTATTTTGACTAACAGAAAATAATTAATTGTTAACTTGAGTTTGGTGTACTACCGTACTACAATGAATACAGATAATAAGTGATTTGATTTTTGGAATAAATTTATATCATAGCAATTCTGGTACATCTGTGACTTATACTAAAATAGTTACCCACAATCATCAGACATTGAAGTCGAAATTAAAGCAGATTCTATACATCCAGACATTTTTCATCTAGAATCACAGATCTCAATTGATGAGAAAACTAATGTTCCAACCTTTGAAGATGGCAAGATCAATATCTTCACTGACGGATCAAAAATAGGATATCACGTTGGAGCTGCCGTAGTCTCATTCGGTAAGGACGGTTATACAACAGTCTGGCAGGCCAAGCTCAGAGGTGAAAATTCAGTATTTCAAGCGGAAATTCTAGATTTAAGAGAGGCCGTTAATAAAAGTAAGCAACATCGATCTCCAGTCACTATTTGGTCTGACAGCCAAGCGTGTATTAAGTCAATTTTGAACCCTACCAGTAGAAGCCCTATAGTGTGATCCATCCAAAATGATCTTATCAGTTTTCCTCACATCACTATCAGTTGGGTCAAAGCCCATGTGGGAACTGCGGGTAACGAAAAAGCCGACCAAGCTGCTAAAAATGCTGCCATGTCAGATGACCAAAAAACAATTATACCTCTTCCGCGATGCTCAATAAAATCCACCCTCAGAAACTGGGTAATGAAGAACTGGCAGAAAGAATGGATTAATGGTAATACAGGCCGTTCCATCTTCGGTTTCGAACCTTCTGTTTCTATGCATCCCCGGTATTGGTCCAGAAATGAGATTCTTTTCCTCACTGGCCATGGTCCCTTCCCTACTTATTTTAAACGATTTAATATAGCTGCAACCCATTACTGAACTTGTGGGGAAGAGGGAAGTCCACTTCACTACTTGACAGCATGTCCACTTACAATATCTTGGCATTTGGCAGCTCCAACAGCTCAATGGGAAACACTTTGGAAAAAGAAAGTTTTGGAAAATCGACATTCCAGACAAAAGCTCAATAGTCTAATGGACTTCCTAATTGATCATGAGCAACTTTTTACTTGGATGAAAACAGAAGAAACTTAGAAGGCAAAAAGAACCTTACCTAACAAAAGAAATCGACTTTAACTAATTAAAGAAATGGTCAGAAAATCAAGCAAATGACTTTTCCATGCATCTAGTGAACTGTGACTTTCTATGCTCTTAATGGAGCACCTGTTACTTTTAACCTTTATAGTTCATGTAAATATTTCTTTTACTTAATTTTCTTTTTGTTTATTCTTAGTTTAGAAGGGCTTAACAGCCCCTAGTTGTATTTCTATGAAAACTATAAAATAAATTATCCAGCAACCTCTATCTAAACTGGTAAAGCTCATCTCGAGCTAGGTACAGGGAGGTCAGCTGGCGTAAAACGTAAAACTAAAATAGTTAATGATCAAGTTGATTTGACACTTTATTAAATGACATAGTTTTTATATATGAATACACTCTGCTATGCTAATTAAAATTATGCATTTAAAAATGTATCTATACATTTATGTATATTTATAAATATTCATTATTTATGTTTATGTTTTTTATCATTTTGCTTAGAATAACAATTAAACAAGAAATATAATACATCATCAAAATTTCATCTTTTTTAGTAGAATGCGTTTCATAGATTTAAAGCGGAAACAATCCTTCTATAAGTAAACTTATTTGCTAAGTGCCCTCTAATACCGTATAAATTTTCTATCATGATATTCCTATGCATTATTACTTTCGTTTTCTTAAGCTATCAAAAATTTATTTGTACAATCTTTATAACTCTTTCTCTTCTTGATTTATTTTCTTCGTATTAAAATTTTGATTTTACCTATTTTAATTTTGTTTTGATTTTACCTATTTTAATTTTACCTATTTTCATGTCACAGTGTCTAACCTTCTGAAAATGCAAGTATTTTCAAAATTACTCTCGGGATTATAAACAGATATAATTGTACTTTCTTTAAATACTTAGCACAAATTCTATGTCACACAGAGTAGTCTACCATGATTGAATGTAATATCCTAGGCCACCTGTTGACATTACATCCATAATTTATCATCTCATAAGAATATTATTAATTGCCGCTACAGTCTCTGATCAGATTATCAGCTAAAATTATTAAAGAAACAGTATTACTCATTTCTTCAAAACATGAAAAAAGTTTGAATTTATCGTTGGAAACATCACTTCTGATTCAATTCATTTACCTGCAAATGTTTGATGTGTACACAAAGTTACGATTGTGTAAAAATTTATCTAATATATGATTTCATGTATAATATTAGGTGTTTAAATAATTAATATTAAATGAAATTAAATCTCTAATAATTTTTTTGTCTCAGTTGATTATAAAAATTCATATCCATTGCAACGAATTTGTTTAATTATTATTTGAACTGCTAATAATAAAGCAAATTTTAAATAAAAATAAAACAAGATATAATTAAAGGTATAAGTCATATAAGATATCTTACGACTTTAAATTATATAAATTTGAAGAAAATTTAATGAAAAATTATCAATAAATCTAATAATTTCAATCAAATTTTGGAAAATAATAGTTCAATTTAGAAGATATATACAAATAAACAAGTTCAACAGGCAGTTTTTAAGAATAAATTAACTTATGACCGACTTTACACTAAGTTATCCTGGCATTATGAAAAATTTACACTGAAGTGAGCGTTATTATTTTTCATTTGCTAATACAATGATTAATATTTATAAAAAAATTATGTGTGTCTTAAATTTTTTCGATATAGAATTATTTAAAAAATAGGTCAGTGATAAATTTATTTATATGAAGGATATCATATTTAAATACAACAAATGTCAGTTCAAAATATGAAATACATAAAGCATTATTTATATATTATCAACACTATATATAGCTAATCATTTAAACAATAGAATGTAATGCAAGACATAAAATATTTATGAGTGTGTTATAAATGATTCATATTTCTACCTTAACTATATGCATAACTTTTACTACACTATCTGCATAATTTAATAGTTAAAGGAATTTTAATTCCATGTGATCTTTTTAGAACCAAAAGAATTGGATGAGCTTCGGTAGCTCTTCTGAATTTGTGAGCTAGCTTAGTTGAGAAATTTATGGCCGCGTGTTCGAGTAGCATATCACTGAATGACATGGGAATAAGCCAGATTCGTGGTATATTGATCCGACACGGTTTCGTACATTAATTTGCAATGGCAGGATAAAGGATCTATTCCTATTCGGCCACGCATCAATCAATGTATCGGGAGGGATAACTGGAAATTGCAATGTACTGGAGAATCACACTGGGAAATGCAATCAATCACAGAAAAACACGACATTCAAAAATGAGAGTTCTCAAGCATCATGCTAATGAAAGGCGTAACATTTCCTAATAGAATTGGGGAGCGACTGCAAATTGCAAAGAATAGGAAACATCAAACAAGAGAAAACTCTCAAACTGAAATTAGCAGCGATTCAATCCCCTTAGAGCAATCACGAAATAGATTTCGTAACGGAAAGGAAAGGCCATTTTAATTGCTTGCTACTATTTCCATGATTATTTTATTGAAAAACACATGAAATGTTCACACTATGTTATTCCGATGATGATTTATGTTTAATCATTGCTTTTAGAATGTATTATTACGAATAAATGTATATATATATATATATATATATATATATATATATATATATATACAGTGGTGCCTCACACAACGAACTTAATTCGTTCCAGGAGCAAGTTCGTAATGCGAAAATATCGTTATGGGAAACGCGTTTTCCTATATAAATATATGTTAAAAACATTATTCGTTCTGTAGTATAAAATATGCTTCGATGACATAAAAAAAGATAAATTTTTGATTATCATTTTTATTTAGATACTTATATCTAAAAACATAATTTGTTTAAATTTTATGACAGACTAAGTAGAGTCTACCGAATCTTCCACAACTTCATCCATTTTCTGCTCTCTGGCCGATGATTTCATGAAAAACCTGTCCAAAGTCGTTTGTTTTTCTCTTTTCTTCAACATCTGCCGGAAATAACGGTTAAGAGTATCGGAGTAAGGATAGTTGATCCTGCTTGCTTCAGCTGAAACCGGATAGTGGGCATTGGTAAACTCCTGAACTGCTTTCCATTTGACCAGGATGTTCTTGATGTCAGCAGTTGGGATTGGTTGATTGTTTGATTGTTGATCCTCGTTATCAGATGACGCTTCCCTTTGAGCATTGTCCTG
>JAPDSC010159684.1:0-12146 GCA_026290005.1 Latrodectus geometricus
GTGTGTGTGTGTGTGTGTGTGTGTGTGTTTAATGTTTAAATGCACAAATGTTTAAATGTTTATCAAGATACTGAATTCTTAAAAAAATAAAATATATCCTTTATCAATAGATACTTTAATGTTTAGCATAGCTTTTGATTTTACATAAGTTGTTTGTTAGAATTAATGAATAGTTAGTGTTGTAGGTTTAAGTTAATGTAGTAAATATCATTGTATAATCTATTGCAAAACTTAGTAAGCTTTGTACGCATACTTATTCACTTTTTAATTTTAAAACAAATAAAATATATTTTTTCTTTTGCTGTTTATTTTTAATATATTCCAAAATTTGTGAATTCAATACCATTTTTTTAATGTAATTTAATATGTATTAAAACAAGTCAATTTTATTTATACTCATAAAAACATTATTTCAGTATTTTGAATTTTAATTACGTGATATGTTTTTTCATGTTTGTTTCATCAAATGTTTTACTATCATCAAGTCTAAATCGTACTTTAATCAAAATAACAGAGCTCTATTTGTTCTAAATTACTTTTTCCTATATCCATATGGTATTGAGGTAATAAGTTCTAGCCAAAGGAATTTTAAATAATCATTTTAACTAAGTATAGCTTTTATTGATGTGATTTTATCTACATTTTAACAATTGTACAAATTATTTTTATCACATAAGAGAAAAATTAATGTCTTAACTGTCAAATAAGAATTAAATGGCATTATTAATTAAAAATAAAATGAATATAATTAATATATTGCAAAATAAAAATATATACAGCATTAAAAATTGTTTAATCTGTTTAGTTAATAAAATATCTGATTGCATCATCTGGTGCCATTCCAAAAAAAAAAAAAAAAAAAAAAAAAAAAAAAAAAAAAAACATTTTTTGTACTCGTGCTCTGAGTTTGCCAAAATGTGTAATCAGAATTGAGACTAATAATTTTTAAGATAATGTCTTTGCATTGATGTGCAGTATGACTATACTTATTGATGTGCAGTATGAATTTCATGAAATACTTCAAAACGTTCATACTTATAGTGGTAAGGACAAGTATATTGAAATTTAAGCACATTAATTAAATTTTATCACTATAAATTACCATTAATTTTAGTAAAAAATACCTTTACTCTCAATTATCAACCGTAGAAAAGTTTTTTCCCAGAGTAAACACCATACTTATATCTGAATTAACTAAAATAAAAGATATAACGAAATAAGATATATCTTTTTCTCATGTAGCATTTACGAATAAAGAAAGAAAAAAGTTACGCTTACTCCGTTTACTAAAAGCCAATTAGTAATTAGTAGAAGCCAAATTTATTTATTTATAATAATGTTCTTTCAAATAGTTACCTTAGTATAACATTAATATGATACATTACGGAATAAAGGAAAATTTGGAATACCGATAATATTCCTAATCCTAACAAACAATGAAATTCTGCTATATTGTAAAAGTCATTGCATTGTATTAATTATAAAAGTTTGAAGCTCATATTTTTCCAGATTATCAATGAGAAATTATTTTAATTTAGCCTAGAAACAATTATCTGCTGCTTTTATCTGTGGAATAACGTAAATTGGTAATGAATAATTAACTGATTTTAACATCATTTCTTTTCAACAGAAATTCGAAAATAAAACTATTAGGAAAAACCTAAAGGTATATTCCTTAAATTAACTCTGTCAAACTGTTTCAATTATACTTAACGAGCCATATTATCTCGAGTTTCCATAGTAATTTATCTCGAATTTCTAAAAGACCATGGTAGGAAATCTGTGTATACTCATATATTTTTATTTATTGATTATTTCACTTTCTTTTCTCATTACATGTATCTTTCTGTTAATCATAATCCTACTTATCAATCACTGCTGCTTGTAAGGATGTTAATAGATTCTAAAATGTGATGATCAATATAAAATACTTTTAATGTTATTAATAAGCTTTACTGCCGAAAATAGTTTCACTCTTTTGAATTTGATATTTTCTTAGAAATTAAAATAAAATATAAATAGATTTCCTTGGGCAAATCAATAATAATACAAAGCTTAAGTAAGCAAAAAAGGAAATGAGTTTCTTTTTATTATTTTCTTGAGAATGTTTTACATCTTTGAAGAAAGAAAGTCATCGTTTATTTATATGATATATTGTTAAGAAATAAAATTTTCACAAAATGTCCTACTTATTTGGTGAAGTATTGCAAATGAAAGCAAAGTATTATACTACAAGTGTTAAATATGAGTATGACAACAAAACGTTTAAAATATTATTACGCAAAATTAAATGGCAATGTTTTCATTTTTTCGGAAATTGGTACTGTTCCATTTAGCTGAATTTCGATTGTTTAAGTAATTTTTTTTTTTTTTTACTTAGTGTTGTTGATCAGAAATTATATTAGATCAGAAAACTTGAAATTAGTAACAAATTCAAAAATTTTACTGCATACACTTTGTCTTTAACCTCATAAACGTTTCTCTCCATTCTGATGATATATTGATGTGAAATGATCACGATTTATACAAGTCTGCTTTAACATTAAAAATGCCTTTTTGAAAAGGGAATTCAGTTAAGAATGAAAGAAAAACCTGTGCATTTGTTAGCCATCAAAGAGTTCTAATATAGGCGATAATTTTTTTACGGTATGATTTATATATATGTTTTTTTATATTTATTCCGTTAAATTCTATTATGTTTGTTTTCTTATGCTGAATATCTAAAAGGTTGAGCTGAGTGCGTGTTCCTAAAAGTATTGTTTGCATTTCCAAGTAACATCAAAAACATATTTATTGCCTAAATTTTACAGAAGTTAAAAATTTCAGTTCGGTCACAATGAAGCAGTTCTTAATAAACATTTTTAATTATGTTACAGCACTTTTCGAGTGATTTGATAATTTCTATTAACAATGAACAAACTTGGATACTCTAGGATGAAATAATTAATTAATTTATTAATTAATTTATTTGATTTTTCTAATTCGAAATCTTTGTTGTATTTGATTTTGAAGACAATAGAAGTCTAGACTATAATATTTGTCCTCGGATACATGTATAAAATACATCACTGACATACGGATTACAATAAAAGTAGTTTTTTTTTCCTTTCTATTATGAAAAAAATATGGATTTGTTACAGCAGTTGTTTTAGAAATTTTATCCAGAATATAAATTTTAATATTCTCTCTAGATTTAATTAAATTATACATCCCTGATTTAATTAGAACTATATACTGATATTAATAAAATACATTAATCCTTTAATTTTTATTGGCATCTTTATTTTTTATAAGATATAAGGAAAAATAATTAGCCAAGATGAAATAATTCATTATTTTTCATTTCCATTTATTGATTATATTCCTGGCTGATATGTTAATTTGTAAACATTTGTGAACTACTCTGAAATTTATTATGACAAATTTGAGAATTAAAACAAAAATACTGCGTAACAATATATTGCTAGCTGTAGGATTTGAAACTCCGTTTTACAAAGTTAAATTATCACATACCTAATATTTGAATTCCTCTTTAGTGTTAATGCTTTAGTGTAAGTGTATTTCTTTTTAAATGAAAAAACAAGAATTATATACTTGTAAAATTAATAATGCATATAAAAGAAGTTCAATTTAGATTTAAATTATTTTTTAGTTTTATATTGTATAACATTTATGTAGCTAGGTACTTTTTAATGAAATTCCCTGCTTCAAATTTTTTATCTATTTGTAATAAATTAATTTAAATTTGTTTACTCTTGTATTATATTATCATTGTTTTATATCAATATACTAAATGACAAGGAAGTTTTATTTTCCTAAACACAATTAATTTCAAGAATGATTATTGCTAGTGTTTTAAATGTAATACTTCTTGGTTTCTACAATAAAATTTTACATTTTATTCTTTCGAGGAAAAGTGAAAAAACTGTAATTTGCAATTAACTGCATTTATAATCAGGTAAGTCTGCAGTTTTAAAATGTTTTGTTATAATTTGATTCACACAAACATTTGCCTTTTATCTAATTTCAATCTTCAACCATGTCAACTACAAAATCTTTCTATTTTAGGATCAAAACGTTACTCGCAAAAGTTTGAATACAATCACTCTTTTAAATTTAAATAATTTCTTTCATTCGTTATTTTCTACTAATGAGGTTTCTCTTTGTCTGCTCCTTTCCCTTTGTGTAAATTTTCTAGTTGTAGGTCTGTTTCAGATTTTTAGTATATTTCTTGATCTGATTTGACATTTTGAAGCAGATTTATAGGGAACTACTGTTTGGCATTCATAATTTTTATTTTTATCTAATATTTCAGGCTGTTTATTGGTTTCACCTTGAATCACATTATTGTTCTGAAATAAATGAGTGAAATACATAATAAAATATCACGTAAGTGTTTGATTGGTCAAGGACAATACTAGTCAACAAATTCTTTTAAAAAAGACATTTTTGTGTTCATCCTATTTTTCCGGTTGGTTCTTTCATAGTGTTATCAATAAATAAATACTGTTTTTATGTTTAAGTTAAATAATCATAATAGAATTTTGAGTTTTATTCTTCTAATATCATTGCTTAAAATTAAAATTAATTCCTTATTGTTTAAAGTAATTAGTTATAATTTATATGCTTATTTTATATTACCTGGGATTAGTTGAAATTTGATTTTTCTATCCAGCCAAGACAACAGGCAAATTATTTTTGTATTACCACACATTATTAATTTCAAAGTGTTACATTTCCTTTCTAAAATGGTTCGTTTACTGTTCTCATTTTCTAAATGATAAGAAACCATAAAATAATTTTGAGTAACTTTGATTAAAACTTAAGTAAGTAAATTGTTGAAGAATCAGTTGCTTTTTTCATTTATTACTAGAAATAATAGCTTACATCCATGAAAGAGTCAACAATGCAGGTTGTTTTTAAAATCTTCTGAAGTACATATTCAATAAATTGATTTTCATGAATATACTTCAGAATAAAATCAAAACAATAAATCACATCAAATATTTCTATAATTTCTCATGTTTAATAAAAAAATAATTTACTATATCTGTAAAATCATCCATATAAAATATCTTATTCTCATGCACTAGAATAATTATTTTACTTTCATTTTATACATGTTAATTTGTGAATTTTACAAATAAATATACTTGTTTTTTCTGTTTTAAATATTTTCTAATTTAACCTATGAGGAATTCAATTTTACTTTTATTGTAATTAGCCATTGCATTTTCATTAAGTTAATTTCATTACAAGATCCATTTTTTTTAAAATAATTTCAACCTATTGAGCTATATAAGGTAAATTATAACCTTGTGTCATACATTTAATTATTCAAATAAAACTGTGATGACTAAATTATTTACATTTTGTCCTTTAATATCTAAATAATCCCTGTCCTTTAATATCTAATCTTAAATACTTTAATATAAATTTAACTAGAATTATAATTCAAAATGCAAATATACTAATAAGGATTTCAGTCATTTGTTTGAAGGGTAACGAGAATAAGTATTATTTTAATTGGTGCATTTATTTATTTTTAGAAAATAGTCATTATAGATTATACTTTAAAAACCTTTCAATGTAAAATATTGCTGATTGTAAAAATAAAATATAAACACATAAAATAAATGTCAAAAATCTTGTTTTCATGAAAAAATTTAAATTTTTTCAAAACATTTTACTGTAAACAAGCATTTCAGTTATACTAACATTTAACTATATCTATATCATTAGTGGCAAAATGAATAGCATTTTTGAATAACATATTTTTTTTTACATATAAAAAAAATAAAATATTATATAATTGATATTTATTTTTGTTTTTCTTAAGAATTATCATCGTATTTTTTTTTAATTATATTTTGTAACCACAAAATAAATTATATTTTGAGAAAGAAACGTAATGAATATTGTTGTTATTCATTTCGAGTTTCAGTTTTATAAAATTTTCATAACAATGCTTTAAAATTGAAAATTTGAATCTAGATTTGCTATTTTAAAGTGTCACATATTTCAAATACAACCGTATTTCCCAGAATTACTTTTGAATTTGGAATATGATATGGAAAAGAAATCACGTGAAAATGGGAAGATTTTATTTCATGATAGTTCACGGAAATAAGGAAGCATATATTTTTAATATTTTAGCTAACAATATACAAAATGTTCTTTATTTCTCATTGAAGAATTCATATTTCACCTAACACCATTAAACATTGTTAACCAAGTGTTATAAAAATTACAATCAATTTAAAAATAGCAATAAACAGCATATTTTTAAAATACTTTTCTGACATTAAATTTTAGAAAGAATTTTTCGTCTATTTTTGTTTGATTAGAAATAATAATTTTCAAAAAATCATAAATTCATATGATACTATATGATATATATATATATATATATATATATATATATATATATATACGGAGTGTGAGAAAGAGATTCTCTAATATTAATCTTATAATAATATTACATTTTTTTAATAATTTACAATGTATTTTCTAATATCACTTTTGTATTCAAACAAAAATAATTTTTAAAACAGCATTTTATTTGAATTATTATATAGCAATTTCATTTTTTAATGAAAATTGATTCTGTAATGATATAATCATTTTGCCATTAAGAACAATAAATGTATAAAAAACTATGATTTATTTGTGTGTGTAATATATTAGTTCATAATATGTATTTTTAGTAAATTTCAATAGATAAAATGAATATACTATAATTACAAGACCATATCGTTGCATATAATGACAATAAATCACCCTTTCTTTTTCTAATACTTTTCTTACTAAACCTCTAAAGTAAATTCTTCCGTATCCAATCATGTTAAAGTCAAATAAGTTATGCTTTATAAATAACTTTTTTCCAATATGTGACTGGGATATTGGATTTTCATATTTTTAAGTAGAACATAAATATTTACTTGTTTTAGTTATGATACTCGCCTTTTTTATTACAGTAATTCTATTAGCTAATATGAAAAGTGCAGTTATTTGTTTGTCTGAAGAATCCCACTGGAACTTCATGTCAAAATAATTTCTTATATGATGATTATAATTACATTTTCTTAAAAAATATATTTGCCAATTTGTATATTTAATGTCAAAACAGCCAGAATGCCTTATTGTAGGTTTTCCAACAATGATTTAAATTTAGAGAGATTTTTTTGGTTTATATTTTATACTTTGTTTTTAAATGGCAACAAATGAAGAATAAATTCTATAACTTAAATGGTTTCTGTTTATTACACAGTGAAAAGTCAATATTGAAATCTTTCAAACCAATTGCTATAATGAATGTTTTTTGCAAATAGTTAAGTAATATTAATTTATAACATTATGTTTAACATATATGAAAGTGTTTGATAAGAAATTGAGTAATCTTACTCCAACGACATTAGTAAATAAGTGAAAATATTTCATTAAGAAATTTGAAAAAGCATCCAGTAAAAAATGTATAAGTTATCTTCTTAGTTAAAATTAAAAACGTAATTACAAATGCCATATTTGCTGACGCATAAGTTGTAGATTTTCCTTTGAAAACAGGTCTATAAAACGGGGTACATTATATACATCGATACTTAATTTTCAATCAAATTCATTTCTAGATTTTTTTCTATTCGGAGTTATGCGGTATATGTCTTGTTTCCTTGTGGATTGTGAAAGATGAAACAATCTCTATCTATTAATCCAATGGATGGTGCAGAGAGCAGTTTTTTGAGTTGTGACTCACGTGACAATTTAAGAGAGGCTTTAAATGACTTTTCATTTGAAACTTAACTTGAATACTTTTAAAACATGTGAGCCTGATGGGTGTCTGGGTTTTGAGAAAGAATATTGAAGGTATATTGAATAGCTATTTAAAACCATCACAAGTGAAACTATCGGTGAGACTACAATTTTTTTTACTACATTTAAAATAAATTAAATAAATTAAATTTCTTGAAAATAATTTTCAAAATAATTAAATGAAATTCATAATTAATGTAATAAAAAATTGTAATAGAGAGATGTCGACATTTATAAGCAAAACATACAAAAGTAAACTACTAGCACATTGTGGTTACTTCATCTGACAGCGATTGATGGACTTCCTGACTGTAAGTGATTAAAATGCGATTATTGTGAGGTGGTCTAGGTTAAAGTGGAAATACGTCCCATCAACAATTAGAGGCTTTTGTATTCTTGACAACAGCTAAAGAGGGAAAGACTTGCATTGCAGTGAAAGACAAAACCATGTTGCCATCACGAAGCAAAAATGAAGCGCTTTCTTCACCAAACCCCAGACGATTAAGGGGATAGAGCAAAATTTTAGAAAATCTATAAAACCCGTTATTTCTTACACTCGTATATAACATTGTGGAACAGAATTTATGAAATATCGTAAATTTTATACTCGTTGAACTCAGAAAAAACTCGCTCTATGAATTCACTTTTACATCTTAATAATTCTGTCAAAAAAGAACCACTTAAGCAGAAAAGGAAATTAAAGCAAACTTTTTAAAACTGAAATGGGAGTGAAATTAAAATCTTTGGTCTCGTTACAAAATAAACCAGAACATTTACTTGTTATATTTTTGGAAATCGAAAAAGAATAGTAGAAAAACTGAATTAAATTATGTTGAAAAAATACTTGCAAAAATTGAATCAAGGCTCAGAAAAGTACTTCCTTCAGAAAACAATAATTTGAAAATAATTCATTTGTTTTGTTTAATTCAATTGACTCTATAACAATGAAATCACAAATACTTCCTTTTGTTCTTCCCATGTTTACCTGAGGCTGCGAAGATTTCTCTACTTTTAAAATAAATTTGATGATTTAAGTTTTAATTATTAGTTATAATTAAATATTAACAAAATAAAATATTATTCTGTTCATGATCTAAATTAGAAAGTCTATTTAAAATTTTGGAACTCTAAATGGAGCTTTAATAGTAAAATATGAAAATAAATATTTGTTTGTATATTTTCATGCTCGTTTAATCATGGAGATTAATAAAATTCACAGCGAATGCATTAAAAAATTCAGTCTTAACGAATAATTTAAATTATTTAAAATACATTTTATCACTTACACTGTTTTGCAGAAATATCACTAATTAGTAGTTTCATAGACTGTCATAGACATAGGTAAGGAAATTTGAAATTTTAAGACTTTTTTATTAACAATGTAAGTTTCTAAATTTACGTAGCTGCTTATTTATTAAAAAAAAGAAGTACAGTGTTAAAAAATATTTCTCGAAGTTGTATGAACAATTTCGTTTCTAAAAGAAGTGCATATCTTAAGAGAAATAAAGCGAATGTTTCTAAAAATATGTAATTAAATATTTTGTATTTAATTCTCAATTATTTCATCCTATCTTTGCATGTCAGAATTTCCTTAAATAACAATCGAAGGACGTAATCAGTCAAAAGTAACAATGTGTGCATTTCACGTTTAAAACCCAAATAAAAAATCTCTAGATACTTCAGATATTGAATTCTCAGAATTTATTCAACTAGTAAATGTTACATTGTTAGGTCCTGTTAAAATGCATGTGTTGATAAATTTAGCTTTATTCTTTAAAATGATTTTATCTAAGAATTATCAGAGTAACGGGAATCTAAACTTACAAAATTTGAAATTCAGATGGATGAATGTAATTCATAAACAGAATGAAATTCATTCTAGAAAGAAATTCGTTTTACATGTAGCTAAAAAATTTCAATCAATAGAAAACATAAAAAAATTTTTGCTCTTGAATATTTGGAAATAGAAAATGGCCCCATTACACGTGGTAAAGATAATTATATGGAAACTTTAATTTTTTTCTTAAATACAATAGATGCAATTAAATTTTTGTGATAGAAAGATTGGAAAAGGCTATTCATAACATCTCATCTACAATTAACTAAGTATGTTTTTAACTTAATAAAAAAGCGTAGTAGAGAGTAATCTAGAACTGAAATTACATTATTAAAATACTTTTGAAGATTATTTAGGGTTAAGTATTAAATAAAATGAATTTTACAGCTGGTCAATTTATTGTTAATACCACATACCTAAAAAAAAAGCAAGTTTACATACAAAAGTTAGTTTTGATATGCAAGCACAGATTTATACATTTAACTATTCCTAAATGACCTCTTAAGCGCAGGACCATACTTTAAATCGTGTCTCTTAATTAATACTTCTATAGATCTGGAGGAACTCAGTGTATTGCTACTAGGTCATTTTTTTTTTACGGCTGCTGGGTACAGGACTAATTGATTCTATTTATTTGTATTCCAAAGAACTACTTCTAAATATATACGAAAAAAATGAAAGCAACTCAGTTAATTTGATTGAAATTTAGATTAATTTCAGAAAAGGAAGATATTAAATTACAGTTCTGGTTAAAAAAGAAAATATGCCAACAAAGAAATAGTCTGAGTTGAAAAGTTAATAATTCTCCAGGGCAAGATGGGAAGATAAGAGCACATTATGTGAAAATGCAATCTGCTATTTGTTAACAAAGTAATTCGAAACTGCACCTGTTGCCAATTGATACATGAAATTATTAAAAGTGTATTGTCTTTTGTGAAGGTTTTTAAAAACTTTTTCTTATCCATATTGAAAGCGTTATTCTTACTGTAAGGAAAATATATATTGGTGATTTTAAACACTTTCAGATTTATTTTGTTTCTAAAAAGCATAAAAATACTAGATAGTATAGTTTGCTTATAGCTGCTTTGCAAGACAAAGAGTTGTGGAATGTTGAGGCAACCTCAAAAAATTTAAAAGCAGAACCCCTTACATAATATATACATTCCGCCTCTTACCACAGAAGAAAATAGAGAGCTTGACTGACTCCATAAATACTGTACTCTACTTTACTAAGTATAACTTTACTTTTACTCCTAAATAAAGTAATGGGAATTCAGCACACTCTTATGCTTAAATTTACTTATTTGGAAATATATTTTATAAAATTAAAGAAAATATAAATATCTGCCATTTTTACATATATATTTAAAATTACAAAATTGAATTTATTGACTAAAATGAATTCACATCACAAGTGGAGATGTTAACCAATCAAATATTCATCAATGTTAGATAAAATTTAGTTTTACGGAAGTTAAACTAGAAAACAATTTAGTATTGATATACATGATAAATTCTTTGGCACTTTCTACATTTAGATCCCAAAAATTCTCTGAAAATAGCTGTCAAAAGATCATTTTTATCATAAATCAAAAATTTCAATTTTTGAATAAGAGATAATTATAATAAATACATAAAAATAACTAAATTGCATACTAAATATGCAATTTAAATATTCCTTTATTATTATTACAGCAAGATGGGGGTTGTCTTGAGCTTAGATCTATTTTATATCCCTCGGTCATTGGAAATATATGGAGAAGCATTGCGTGATTAAAGAAAAAGAAATCATGTAATGTTTCATCAAATCAAATACACAGAAAATTATATCAAGTCTACAAAAATATCAGGATTTTTTATGGAAAAAAAATCATAAAAAAGAAACATTACACCAACCATTATATTTGGCAAATATAAATATAGAAAATTGAAAATAAGTCTTTCAATTTATTTCAAAAATATTTTTATGGAGCAAATTATCTATCAGAAAATATTAATTAATTTCCTAAGCTTTACGCCACAAATGTACAAACAATGAAAATTCAATAGATATTGTTTAAGGTTTAGCGATAAAAAACTGAAATACAAAAAAAAAATCTTTAAGTGTAGAAAATGTGTATCTATATAAAGAATGTACTCTGTACTACTCCAAAACCTACTACAGTTCATAATCTTTACAAATATTTTTTTTTCCAGTTCTAAAATTTTAAAATAATCGTGATCTATTACGTTATAAAAGATTGATTCAAAATTTATGTCATCATAAATTGACTAACCTTTATGAATAATCTCTGTCTCTCTCTCTCTCTATTACATATATTAGGTTGGGAAAAAAGTTATCCATTATTTTTTCGGTAGACGTCTGTAGTGATCGCTATCTCGTGTAGTATCTATCAAACAATTTCAAATTTATGCTCATTGGAAAGGTGACATTTGGCACTAAAATATTCTCTTGCGGTTTTTTGTTTGATTAATTCAGTTATGAGTACAAGGTTTTAAAAAT
>JAPDSC010159684.1:17146-34426 GCA_026290005.1 Latrodectus geometricus
TATATATAAAATATTTTGGTCTCATATTTAAATCTCATAAAATGTTATTTTTAATTTTCTTTGGAAATATAATCAGAGCGAAATTTAATTTTTTTTTCAGAAACCAAGTAACTAAATTAATCACAAAATTATTTTACTCAATACAAGATCTAAAATTAAGTAGTAAAAACACCTATGAAACAAAAAAAAAATATGACATTTTATTCTGTATCTTCAATTTCCATCCATTTTGCTTTCTACAAGATTTTATATTGCAATCTTTAGTTTCAAAATAAGTTCGAAAATTTAATCTAAGAATATAGTCATCAATTTTACTTTTATGAATTAGTGAAAATTATTTTAAAAAATAACTAAACTAAATAATGATATTGATATCTGCTCTAAATTTACTTTTGAATGTTAATAAAAATAAAATTAACATATGGAGTGAATACCATTATCATTAATTTTGATTTGATTGTACCGACTTATTACACATAAATGAGGATATTACTAAATCTTTGAGCTTTTTCAACATTTATTTTGGTGCTGTAATGCAATGTATCAATGAGTTTATAATTAAACTTTTTATCTTTGACTAAATTTATGGTAATTCCGTTATGATAAGACTTTTTGAAAATGACATCCACAGGGAGTACATCATTCTTCCAATGTTATTGGTTGACTTTCATCATAATAAATACAAAATTTATTTTTTTAATAGTGAGGTTAAATCATTTATTTATAAGATATAAATTTATTCATTGATAGTTTTATCATTTAAAGCTTACATTACATAAAATACAAACTTATGTGGGCTATGATTAATTTAAAATTAGAAATAATGCATATTACAAACATGAATGTGATATCAATCGATATCATACTTAAAAAATTTAGCAATAGGTTCGATTCTCAATGTATGAGTCAAATTTAACCAAAATATAAATTTATGTTTATTTATAAAGTTAACTCTTCAATATAAGTAATAAATCTTCAATATAAATTTCATTTGTTCACCTACACTAACCATTACCTTTCTGTAAACATCTTCATTAGTATTTCCAAATGTACTAAAGTTTTCAGCAGATAGCAACAGAAGTCATACGTGATAAAAAAGTTTGCCTCTTAGAAGTCTACTCAAGTTATTAAAATCTACTCAAGTTTGTTTAAAGTTTCCTTAAAATCCAAGAACTTATCATGGGCTTAAAAAACACATTTAATAAAATTGGAATTATTTCACTGTAGGTCATCTTCAAATCAAATGATGTGAAATACAATTCAAAGCAAATTTAATGTCGAAACTATCTCCATAAGCACTTTAATCTTTAAATATTTTTATCTTTATTTAATATTTAAAACTTCTTACTTTGAATTAATCTCGGTAACTTCTAATATTATATATTACTTTAAATAATGCATGAAATGAAAAACAAAATAAAAATAAGTTACAGCAGAGAGGATTTAATGTATATCTACTTTTACAAATGTTTTTAATGGTTCCTGTCCTGAATTTAATAAGATAATCATTAATTTAAAAAAGGGGTGTAGTTTAACTCAGAATACATTAATTTTAAATATTGTCCAATAAACTCATCTGTTAAAACATTCGAAAAAAATGACTTAAAATTCTCATATTTTCTTCTAATGATCTTCGCTATAAAAATTCCATGAAGCAAACTATTACTGAGGTAAATGAAACATTTGTTCAAACGGCAGTATACAGTCATTTGAAAGACATATCTATTTCAAATTTGATTCATTATTATGGTTTCTCAGTTCCTTACAACAATTATGCCTTTAAGTTTAAAAATTGTTTAACAGTTTGTATGAAAACAATTATTTATTATATGAGTAAAAACTAAATTCTTTGTTTAAGTTGAAATAAACGAATAATTTCATAAGTACTTGAAATTTATCCTGAAACAGTATGAAGCAATAATTTTCAAGTTTTTACAAATTAATTGACAAATAAAAAATGTTAAAAAAAATTAGCCGTGGAATAACTTTATTAACAATAGAACTATTAGTTTCAAAAGAAGGACAAAATATTGTTGAAATAGTATATACATATACAATAAATTGTGTAACAAACTAAAAAAATTACTATAAACTTAACTTTTGCTTCTTTTTGTACATTTTATCCATGTAAGTGTCAGCACTACAATTTTTTTTGTGTTACTAATAAGTTGCTGAAGGATATAAATGAAAACATCGTCTTTTATTAGGTATTTCTTATAATCGTACCATATAACATACGATAAAATCGCTCACTATATCACATATACAAATTATAAAAATCTAGTTCAGAGTTTATAGAATATATGCAAATGAATTAGTTTTAGCAAATATTGTAGTTATGTCTAATTGCTTGGATCTTTTTAAAAAAAATGTTCTTACACTACTAGAATTGGAAGTAATGTGTGTGATATGATGGAGGTAATGTGTATGTGAAACTAATAGATGTGGAAGTAATGGTGGATATGCAATAGAAGACCCTGAATGTAGTTGAGTCTATGTGAATTTCGAAACAGGGACATCAAGAGTTGCATTGCTACCACTAGAGGTATTATTTCACTTTGAGATCACTGAAACCACAACATATTTAAAGTGCCTGAACCACCATTAGTGAACACAATAGATCTTCGATTGAGTAATTATTCGAAAACACTCCCTTCCAAAAGCTAGAATGAATGTCGGTGTAGGTAGAATAATTAGAGTAGATGGGCCTCAGTTTCAACGAGTATTAGAAACCGAAACTATATGACCCTAGTTTCATACGTATTTCAAGTAATGCTATACATGAAGACAAAATACTTTTGAATAGTTTTGATTCACATTTTATGAAATTTCCATTTTTATATTGATAGACATATGAAGTAAACAAATATTTAAAAACATTTTCACATTTAATGTTTCATACAGCGAAAGTGTATTGGTCATACAATCATTTATTCTTATAAAAACAGTCAGAACATTAATTATCTTTAAATAATTATAAAAACATCAGTCATTGTAATTGTATTAACGAAAATAATAGCAAGCATATATTCTGTAGAATTCATATCAAAAGCTTTTTATTTAGATTTTATTAAATAAAACAATTAATTATCAAAATGAATATGCACATGTTTTTTAAATTATTAAATAAAATCCATTACAACATGATTTTGAAGAAAAAAATTAATTAAAAGATATTGCTTTTGCCTCTCTATTTTAAAATGTAGCCAAATATATATATATATTTTTTTTGTATATATCAACTCGAAAAAAGTTTATATAAACATATAAAATTTATGCTTAGTCTCAATACTTATAGTCAGATTCATATTTATTCAAAACATAATATACATTAATTTTTGTGGAACACAGTAAAATTAAATATGTATATTTTTATTATTATAAACGAAGTAAAAAATATATCTATATAAAACCTAAGTTATTATGATTCGATTATGACATTCATTAGAATCATATATTCAGCGAATTTTATTTCAACAACTTTTTATTTAATATATATATATATATATATATATTTTTGCGTAGATTAATTAATTATCAAAATCTGCTTAAGCATTTTTAAGTTGGAAAATTAGTTTCTTTATAAAATACGTAAGTTTGTGAAGAACATTCATTTAAGTAGATGACATTTGTCTTCTTTTTTATTGAAATTTATTAATATTTTTATTTCAAAAATATTAAATTGAATGAAACTCAGTATAAGCTTCAAAATTAAACAGAAAATCTAATTAAAATTTGTAAGCATTCATCAGAAAATATAATTACATTTTTGTAAATTATAATAAAATACTTAAAGTTATGATAAATATGTCGACTCATATATTAATTAAACTTATGAGTTATTCAGATCTTAATATATTAAAAAATTCGCTTAATATGCATGGAAAATAAAATGTTTTAAAATTATGAGTTAATTAAAGATTTTATTTTCTCAAAAATAGAAACAATTTATATGGGATTTGTTTGTTAAGATTTTAAATTAATAATTATTATTCAAAGTTTAAAGAAATTATATTTTATAAAATTAATTGATTTTAAAAATTAATTAAGCAAATATAATGTTAATCGTCCTTTGGATTTTGTATTGAAATTTTTCTCATTTAACATCAGGTTATTTACATATTTTCTTCAGTCACTTCATATTCAAAACAAAAAAAATATTATTTAACTATTATATTTCGTACTGATATAGGTATCAAATTTATTTTACATTAAAACTCCCTTATTTTAAAAAGTATAATTTTGTTTAAAAACAGTAAAATAAGATAAATGTTTCATTTGATTGGAATTAACATTAGTATAAACAAAACGAAAAAGATAATTAACCTCTTACATTTACAAAATTATTTTCTAATTTCTAATTTACATTTTATCAGAATTTTTCAATATTTTATTTATTCTATTAATATTTATCTATTAAACTGCAAATTACATTTCATCAGGTGTGATATCGACATTTCAGTATCTGGTTGTAACCCATTTTACGTAATTATTAATGGCACTATTCTAATGCTATGTCGTGAATTGGGAAATATTTTGATTAATTTACTTTTTAAAATTTATATTTCTTTTAACTAATGTTCAAATAAAAAAGTACCTTTATAAGAACTATGAAAGACATGTATACCCCATGTTATCACATGTTTCTATGTATAGCAGGAATGACATAACAACACACATTGAACGCTTATGTATATAGTGATGTATAAAGACATATTTTTTATTATAATGGTTGTTTTATAACAACGAAATTATACACTTCAAATTTAATGCATATTGTCACTAATGAACATGTTATTAGCTAAATTTTAAGTAAAATTATTAGTTACTTTCATAAAAATTGATGAAACTATCCAACTTTTATTATTAATTTAATAATACATTAAAATTTTATTTTGAAAAAAGTATAAACATTTTTTTAATAAAGTAAAACTTAATAAAAGTTAAAAATATCAACTTAAAAAGTTTTCTAATTTATTCATATTATAATTACGTAATATCTTGATAATTCGCTTTAAATTAAAGAATGATGATTCATGTAATATTGCATTTACGTTTTGATTATATTAGGTATATTTTGAAGTTTAATGAATTATTTATGCAAATTTCCTTAACAATTTCAGTTTTTAACTCATCCACTTTTTGTAATTTTTACACGCATTTTTCTTACCTCTATCAGTCCTGTACTTTACCTGATTCGTAAATTGATGTCATTAAACTATATATAAACATTATTTTAATTGACAAAATACAACATTTAAAGAACTTTTGGATATGTCATCACAGTCATTGACAATAGATTTTTTAACAAATCTAATGCCTACAGCTGTCTCGCTGTTGTTTATAAAATATGTATGTAAGTAAAATATGTACTTTTCTTGTACATTATGTTTTGACATAATGTACAAGAAAAGTACATATTTTACTTTCAAACATTTAATGAAAAATAATTCCTTAATTTATTATTTTCATAATTCAGGTTCAAGATGTATCTTGTATATCGGCTAATTAAGTATTCTTAAAATATCATTTTTCAAAAATATATTTAATTAACTAATTCCGAATGGTACAAAAGCACGCATGAATTTTATTAATCGTTAATTCTAATTAATATGAGTTTAGCTAGAAAAATATTGATAAAGGAATTTTAAAAAATAGTAAAAGGCGGTTTAAAAACTCTTCTAAATTTTAGTTTGTATATAAAATCAAGCATTGACTCATAAAATACATTTATATCATGGACACGTTCATGAAAATATGTAACTATATTTTAGAATACGATGCTTCATCTATACAAATACTCGTTGTCATTAATATATGAAATTTGATATTATTCGCCAAGAATATGAAACATCAAATAGTAAAATAACAAGAATATGAAACTCAAAAGATGCAAAATACAACTTTAAATATAAACATTACACAAGGAAGTTTAACTATCATCTTAAGAACTGCAGTTGTTTACTTTTTAATATTTAATACTCTAAAAAAAACTTTGTAATTTTTTTCTTTTTAAAATTTTATGTCACACACTTGTAGATAAAATTGTTAAACAATCAATTTAAATAATAAACAAGCTTGTTATATCTACGTTTGAATTCCAACTTGAAAGAAACTATTTATTGAGATTTCATAATTGCATATTTTAAAAGGATTTTAGTATAAAACGATAAATTAAAATCACGGAATCTTCTGACAACATATACTTATATTTTACTATCCAATGAAACCCTTTAACTATTCATTTTTTCTGATTTTCTAGTAAACTATTCGAGTAAATTAATATTACATTAAAGTTTAAGAATTTTGATGATCATGAAACTGACGACTGAATAATAGAATTGGTAGAAATACCATATGCCAACTAAAACTTTTATTGATTATAGTCGAGCAGAAATAAAAAGAGCGTTTTAAATTAACACAGAAATGTTATATATTGAAAAAAAATAATTTTATTAATGTTTTATAAAATATATTTATATCTGCTTAATTTTAACATTCATAATTTTAATATACATAAGTTTTAATGTCTTTTCAATTTTGAATAGACTAGAAACTTATAAAATTAAGATAATGGGATCAATTTCTAAATTTTACATTGCCTTTTTTTTGATTGCTTCGTGCTAGAATATTGAATAATATAAGAGAAAACACACTTTTTATACGGTCTCATTTATATTTTTAGTATATTCTAAGCAAAATACACATTACAGATAAATATAATAAATAAAAACTTATATCCATAAATTTATTCTTTATCAGGCATTTTCATTAACATTACTAAATTTGTTGCACCGTTTTACATGCGATTTTGAATTTTCAAGAAATTACACATTGCTATGTCTTCATTTATTTTAATAGAATATTTCACTGATGGCAAACTATTTTTCAACCAAATCAGCATAAGAGAATATTATTCCATAAATAAGTGTCTTTCTAATGATATTATACCTATACAATTTTAAATGCTTTCCTTTATAATCATTTTAGATGACATGAATGTTATAATGGACTAAATACCATTTACCAGTTTAATGTAAAATTAATTTATATTATAGTATAAAACCCTCTCTTGTAGTTTGAATTGTATTCATTTTTGAAAATTTAATATAAAAAATTATAAAAAGTTTTTTTTTATTTATTTTTTTTAAATTAATATTTAATATTTATGGGAGATTATTGTCAGATTTATAGTTAGCATAAAAGCAATACATATGCTAAATTAATTATGAGAGTCAAATTGAAATGAAAATACAATGATAATGAGGAAAGCGCTTAACTCATAAGATACTATACAGCAAATCAAATCTTGAGTTTACGACATTAAATTGCAACTAAGCATTTGGAGAATACTCATAATTTCATATTGATCCATTTCAAATTAAATCATCTAATAATTATGGCATTAAAGTGAGAAATGTTTGAAACAAACTGATACATTGTAATTTAGAAAATTCGTCTTTGAAACAATCTTCAATAAAGAGATTAGATGCAAGACTAGATTAACCCTTATTTGCATGATTTTTTCTTTATTGGTGAAATAAATCAAATTGATATAATTCATCTTCAAATAATATATATGATATAATTCATGTTTATTTTTGACAGCTATGTTTCTTTTTATGCAATGGACATTAAAAAAGGTATCCAAACACGATCAACTTAAAGTGAACTTGTTCTTTTACATAATTTTTGGGCATTATAGGTTATGATGGAAATTTCCACCATTATGCAAAGAAGGGTTAAGATGCCTCAGATCTTATGTACATGTTGTACAAATATACACTAATTCGTCATTATTAAAATATTTATTTCATTTCTATATAAATAAGAAAAACAACTAAATTGTTGTTTATTTGTACTTCCAATTTATGTAATTTATATGATTAAATATAAAAATTGAATCATTTTAATCATATCTTAAATCTTAATGACTTTATTAAATTGACATTTGTTATTAAAATCAAACGTATAATTAATGAGTTGAAATCATGTATCTGTGTGTTATGGCTAAATCCAAAACTCGACTAGTCCACGTACTGGCCAGCCATTTTGTGCAACGTTGCTTTAGTTAGTCCGGTTAGTGAAACTTTAGATGAGAAACAAAATAAATCTGATATACTAAATTAAATTTATTATATGGAAAACGATAAAACTGGAAGTACTAAATTGACATTTTTATTCTTATCGTAAAAGCTTAACTTTGTTAGTCCGTTCTATGACATCGTATGGACCGTGAAAGGTAGGCTGCAGACTTCATCGACCACTGTCAGTTCTCACAAACACGTGAGTACATGTTTTCAAGTCTTTATGCACGAAGATATCTAGATGATCTTGCCATGAAGCTTGAGTAGGATGTAGAGTAGCCATGAAATAACGAAGACTGAAGAAAATCTTGGACGTTCCGTTATTCATTACAAGAACTAGAAATTCTAAAAAAAAACACCATGTAATCTGAGAGTTGTGCAGTAAAGTAGTTCTGCACGAGAATATGAGAAGTATTTAACGGTGGTTCTCAAACCAAGAAGAATTAGCAGGAGAACTAAGATCAATCTTTCTGTGGTATAATTTTGAGTGCCTGTGAAAGCATTCGACCTTGGAATTGGTCTGTATTTGATAAGCTGTTGTTCTGTGCATACCAAGAATTTGGTATTGAGAAGAAAATAGTGCTCCTCTATCAGTAGTCATGGTCTCTGGAACTCCAAACAGTGATATCAAGCAGTGCAAAAGGGTAGATACCATGGTTTCAGTAGGGGTGTCAACAATAGGCATTAATTCAGGCCAGCGTGTAAAACGGTCGATTGCTAAAAGGCAGTATATAAAACCTCGTGATGCTTGAAGTGGTCCAACTAATTCAGTGTATTTACGCGCGAATCTATTTAAAGTTATATTAAAGTTACCTATGGGATTTCGTATACTTTTGGATTTTAGTTCTGTTATACGGTATACAAGCGCGACACCACAGAGTAGTTTTTAGCAAGGACGGTCAAATAAAGTTTTGTTTAATTAGAAGAAATTTTGCGCAGATCCCTAGAAGCAATAAATTGTGAAATTTGTAAAACACTATTCATGTGTAAGCTTGTGGTATTAATGTGTGTGTGATATTAGAAGTGTCGAAATATATTATGTCTTCAGGGAATGCAATATTAAAAAAAATAAAATAAAATGACGTATAACTGAAACTACAGCACCAATATTGACGAGATATTAATGGTCCATAAGTCTGTTATATAAATAAGCTATTTTGTCTATGCCTTTTAAATCCAGTCATTTGAACTGAGTTTTCTGAATTTTAACTTAATTGTAATGTGAACCACAGCGTTTAGCATTAGCATTGAATTTATAATAATACCAGCACTGAGATTTAAAAACAATACGGTTTTTCAAAGTTGAACGAGAACTTGAGTAGAAATCGCGATCGGAATAAAAGTTAAATAGACTCGGAAAGTTTAATAACATACTGTTTTAATTTTTTTTTTACATGAGAGTTTTTGTTTGCTACAGCTACCGTGTGTATTAAGAAAGAATTGAGCCACTTCTAAAAATGTATCGTCTTTTTTAAACAAGGGGGATAAATTTGGTTTGTCTTTTTTCAGAGCAAATATTAAGTATTTTCTCAACTGACACTGGTAAACCCTGTAGGAAAAGTCATACTAAGATTTCTACCTACCGGCGAGTTTCTACATAAAATGTAATAAATGTGAATATCTTATTTCCCAGCTCTATATCTTTTACAAGAATTTTTAAACGAGCAGTTTCGAAATCTACGTAATTCGAAATTATTCTCTTTTTAATAGTTTCGTATTTACTAACTGCAGGCGACTGCCGTAAAATATCGGAGAATAAGCTAAAACGTCTCCATCCAGCTCTGATACAACGCAGCCGAATTTAGTACCATCAGTATTTATATTCCAGATACCACAAATTGCAATTCTAACTGAATAAATCACATTTCCGAATTAGCGGGCCAAAAGGGAGGTGCTTAAAATGCTATGCAAGCTACCTCAGTGGATAGAAGATATTGTTTGGTCACTTTTTATGAGCGAGTGAAAGAGCAAAAAGGAAAATAAAAGTTTTAAATCACTAATACAATATAAATCAAATGTCGGTACATAAATTATTAGAAAGTTCATAATAAAGTATAAAAGTTTTATGTAAGTACTTGAGAATTCTAAAATTATTTTTATTACGAACCATAATGTGTTAATTTATAGCTGTCACAGATAAACTTAAGAAATGCCAGTTGGCACCATGCTTTCCACTTCAACAAATGCAGCACATCCGGTTTGTAAATTTTTGTAAAGTAACTTTGTTTTCCTTTGTAAAATAATTTGTATTTTATTAATTGATATGGAAAATTTAGCATTTATTAATCAATAGAGCAAACGAATATTGACGACCACCCGTAAAATAGTTTTTTGGAATACACCATTTTTGTGCAAGTTACCCAAGTTGACAGCATTTAAGAATGTAGAATGACCGAACTGTGTTTGAATCCTTCTGGGTCCAAACATATGATTCGGGATTCATTTTTACAAATTTAGGTTTGCATGATTTCGGCAGATTTGAAAAAAATACATACCCCAATTCAAATCCCTGTACGCATTAAAAAAGTAAGTACATGCATTTAATTTCATACGATACAAACAAGTCAGATAATGCTAAGCATCACTTACCACAAGGAAACTTCCATGGCATTTCGAATTACATAAGCGTTGACTCATCCTAGATTTACAGTTATTTATTCCGCCATTGGTACTGGAAATACATCTATTTTAACCATGGTCGCTGGTAAGTGATTTACTGTACAAGCTGTGTTTCTAAATGACTTTTCTTCCGTTTCCACGGGTTTAGTGGGTGCAGTTTCTCAGGCACATTAGAAAAATTGCTTCTAAAATACAATGATTTTAGCCCACTATGTTCTCTTCCTAGCTTGTAGAAGCTCTTTTTAACATTCAAGACAGTTGTAAGAAAGATCTTGAATCAGTTCGACCTTTATAAACATATAGTAAACAGACGCCTATCTTATCTCTAACTTTTGCGAGTGCTATTTTTTTATTAGATGTTTTAATGTTTAGATTTTATTCGCACATTGGCTATATTAGTCGATGATCTTTGCTTCCTGATTTCTTGATTATTATGAAAAAAACTGATTATTATGACTTAGTAATTTTTCTATGTCTTTTAGTAATTACCTTTCGTCTCTTTAATTACTTATTCTTCAAATTGCAAGGACATTTTTTCCACAGGAATCGCATAATGGGTTGAACTACAATCTTTTTTTCACACTGTACAGAGTTCTTTGGCTTACTTATTGTTCTAAAACTGTTTCAGATATTGTTAGGAAGTTAAAAACTATTAAATAAAATTATGTATATGTATGTATAGTTTTTATTTAATGAATTTTTAACTGTAAGAAAAAAATCATGTATATTATTGTTTTATAACTTTAAAATATTTTGTTTTGAATTTAAATTTATAACATCAAAATGACAATTTTCAAGTTATATATAACGATGTATCATATTTAAACTATAGTTAATATACTCAAATGAGAACCTAGTGTTATAACTGATAAACTGAGGCGATATATTATCTAAAAACATAAGTGGACAATCGCAGTTATTCCAAAAACGACTGTTCACTTTTATGCGTGAAAAAGAAGAAAAAGAGTAAAGAAGAAAGAAAAATTCAAATGTCTGGAAAGTTATAATCTATCTTTGAAATCATATAATTGCGAAATTTGTTCGGTAACTATTATTCTAAAGTATATAATTTTAAGTGCTGGTTGTACTCTTGAATACTGCATTTTCTGCTTCAGAATACGATTCGTATTTCATAAATTCATTTAAACTTTATCATATACACCTTTCAAAATTGTTATTCAAGGTAAATTAAATTTTGGGAATTAAAATCAAAATAAGTATTTATTTAAATTGCGATGAAAGGATTTCTATTATCTTTCTATTCAATAGCAGTTATGAATGATCCTGAAAAGATTTAGAGTCGATCACATTAAGTGATCCTTGCTCCCATCGAGATTAATCTTTGATTAATAACACATTAGAGTATTATTCAGGTTTGCTGTTATTGTGGTTATAAATGAACTATTTTGCTTTTCATAATACGTTTATGAAAGACACTTATAAAACTGATGATTTTGAACATTTATAATGAACAGGAAACATTTAAATTACCTTGCTAATATTTCTATGATTTTATTTGATGTTTATAAAATACATGACTCCTAAATTTTTGCATAGATTTTGCTTCCTTTTCTAATTAATTTAACATTGAAGTTAATTTCTTAACACTGTTTATTTAAACAAAAAAATTGTAAAATACTTTAACATATATTATAAAATACATTTAAATTTATATTAGAATACATATAATAAGAAAGTCCTTAATTCTAAATCTTAGCTAGTACAAAATATACATTATAGCACACCTATTTCTTCTAAATATTTTCAATAGGAATGATAAATGAATAATTGCTAAACTTATCATTTAAATATTAGTTTGAAAATAGAAATTCATTTTTTTCGGTAGGTAGCTGTAGTGATCGATGCCACTTCAAGGACAGATCAAATAATTTCAGATTTAGGCTCTTTGGAAAGGTAATATTTCACCCTTAAGAAATTCTTTTGATATTTTTTTCTTGGTCCAATCAGTTGTGAATCATACAGGGTGCTAAATATGAAAGTCAAGAAAGAGATTATATGGTACATTTAACAACTTTTCTTTGATAAATATGTAAGTGAAAGCTTGGTAGCTGAAATTTAAGATAATATATAGAATCCCGATTATTCAATTAAGTGCAATCTTGGTTTCATCTCGATTCTGTTCATATACTATTGATGTTAAACGAGGTCGTGACATGTAAGGCCAGATAACTTGTCGATAAAATCACAGAAATGATCCAGATTGACCAAAATGCTATCAGCCATCATCAACAAAGTGTAAAATATGGGACATAAAATAGTTTTAAAACATTTGAAGAAAGCAAATTCAGAATATGTTAAATATAAAAAAATCATGCATAAATAATAGATTTCTTTTCCTCAAAATTTAATATAATTTTATTCTTCCAAATAGGTTTATGTTTCTGCGAAATGTAATCACATATGAATGTAATAGTACAGTTTTAAATTTTTAAAATATTGTGAAAAATGTGTGTATGTTTTTTACCCAAGCAATAACATAAAAAATAAACCTTTTGCTTTAATTAATGCAGCAATGCGTAAAATATATTAAAATATATAATTAGTATTTTAAAATAGCTCTTACAAATATGATAAAATATAATATTTCTATATGCACAAAAGTATTCAAACATTTTTTGTCTTTCTAATTCACTTACAAAACTACGGCGTATTAACAGATGGAATTTATATATTGTACACTACTGACCATTAAAATTGCTACACCAGGAAGAAATGCAGATAACAAAATGATATTTATTGGACAAATATATTATACTAGAAATAACAAGTGATTAAATTTTCAAAAACATTGGCTGGATAGATCCTGAGAAATCAGTATCCAGAGCAACCACCTCTGGCAGTAAGAAAAGCAGTTATACGCCTGGGCATTGAGTCAAACAAAATTGGATTGCATGTACAGGTACAGATGCCCATGCAGCTTCAACACGATGCCACAGTTCAACAACCGTAGTGACTGGCGTTTGGTGACGAGCCAGTCGCTCGGCAACCATTGACCAGACATTTTCTATTGGTGAAAGATCTGGAGAACGTGCTGGCCAGGGCAACAGCAGAACATGTTCCGTATCAAGGGAGATCCGTACAATACCGGCAACATGCGGTCGGGCATTATCTTGCTGAAACGTAAGGTTCATTGTAGTAGTAGGTGCATGTAAATCGGGTAGGAGACCAAGGATTTTCCCCAATTTTAATATTGCGAGAGAAAGAGAGAGATACTTGAATATTGTACACTATCTATGAAAAGTTCTCCAGAAAGCAAAGCTTTATGGATATTAATTCTTCCTTATAAAATATTTTGCTTTAAAGGAAGTCAAAGTATTTTGTTTCTGGGTCAAAAAGATTCAATGTTCTTAATTTCTAAACAGAGACTAAGAGAAGATTCCCAGACATGACCTGCCAGCTCCAAAACTATCATTCGGCATACATAGATTATGAGGACATCCCTCTCATCAACTGCTGATCTCATGAATGGTTCTAAACTATATTGAATCAACTGGCTGAAAGGCAAATTTTCATACAGAGTACATGTGATAATTTTGAGAGATCTCCTGCTGTTATAGATATTTCCTATCCATATCTGACTCCAACTGTAGAACCATTGAGTAAAGGGCACACAAATATTCGTTTGAAAGCGTTCTAGCTCCTTGTTTAGTTGAAGGCTCCTAGTTTTCTCTAGCCTGCAAACAACTTCACTGTCATCGAGAGATAACTAGCTTTCATCAGAAGAAGTAACTAATCTCCATTCCCTTGTCCAGTGCCTAGATTTACTAGAATTACGAATGACTGTGACTTGAAATTCTGGAACGCACTACTATGACGATTCGAATTTCATGCAGGGAGTTCTTTATTTTGACTATTATTGCCGTTATCATGACCAAAATATATATTTTCAAAGAACATTTAAGTGAACCTCATGGCAATCATCAAACTCGGCTAACTTGGTCTTCTAACAATAACGAGATTGACAATCAACAAACATAACACAGATCAAGGAAGCTTAGAGGTTCGTGATAGTTGCGCACCCCATCTCATGAAATTTAGTACAGTGTATGTGAGAAAAAATGTTCTCCAGAGATTCTCTAAAAAGCTAGCTTCTTCTGGTAGCTTGCACTCATAAAGTATTATCCGGCCATAATCAAGGTTTCTCAGACGTTTAACGCATTATGCTAGAGTCTAACTTATCATCGAGAGCAGTGTTCAACACCAATTTATAGGAACTTTTGTTAAAGCAGCAAAGGGCATAGCTGCTCGTTGGTTTCTACATGGCCTGCGAGTACGTGCCATCCGTGTTAGTGCAAACGTTGCATCTACATGGCTGGTAACAACAAAGTGTGCGACTACATGCCCAATATACAGTAACAAATTGGGGAAATGGATTCTTTGGTTCTCCAAGACGACGATAGATCCATCAAAACCATGTTAAAGACAATCGTCAATGGGTGGACTGCCGCTCACTCTGTAACAACAGTAGAGTTGCCAGTTATCTCGAGTTACGTGCTAGTGGTTTTTTAGGTTCCTCCTAGCTGCACATGAATACGGTCCACTTTCCCGCAAATTCCCCCAGAGGGCGCAATACTCCACACAGCACATGAATTTGTGACGCTCTGTGCGAGAGTCTCATCATGCGTTCGCGCTTTGTATTGTGATTATCCTTAAAATAAATGGTTAGGCATATGCAACGAACCTTTCAAGCTTCGTTTCGTGAGTAGGCAGTCAGCCTACGGCATCCTAGTCCAAGTCACTATCATGGAAAGAAAAATCTACTTTCATGTTGATGTTTTACATGAACGTTTTAAAAATCATTGAACTGTTGAGAACACTTTTTTGTCAACGTAGAAACATTGTTGATTAAAATGAACTCACTTCTTCAAATCAGCATGATAAATAACATTTCAAAGTCTTACAGTGTGTACATACACAAACAGAATTTGCATTTTAATAATCACTCTATATTGCGGAATTTAAATAAATGCTGTATTTCAGATATTTAAAAATACGCCAAACAAATTTTATTTATCTTTCACAAGTTATTATTGGTGTTTAGATTTTTTCATTAGTGCATGTTTTCTAATATCCAATGTAAAAAGACTAAAAGCCATTTTTAGAAATGCAAATATGCATATCACAATAAAAGCATTAATTTAAAAGAAAAAAAAGTCTCAGTCATGAGTCAATATGTCGCAGATTACTAAATAAATATATGCAGTAAATTTTGATTCATTTGTTAGCTTATGTATGCTATAAAAAAGGTTGGTCCATATACGAGTGTGTTGCACATATATAATAAATATAATTATTTAACATTATTTGATCCATCGCAAAATATTTAATAACAAAATTTTTTAAGATATATCAGATTTACATAATTTACTATTTTTTTTAATATTAGGATACAATTTTGGAACTTTAAAGTACTGTTAATTAATTTAATTTTGGAAAATTTGAATTATTTATTTAGATCTATGTTAATCTGCAAAGGAAAGAAATGTATTTTGGCTTAATGATAAGGTTTTTGTTGATTTAAAGAAAATATTTCAATTTAAATCTGAATAAATGTTCTGCTTATGAGGCACAAGCATAGTTATTGAATATATAATTAGTGTTCTTAAAATTATACATCTTTTGAGAAAATTACTATCCATAAATAAAGAATGAAGAAAATGATTTCAAAATAACTCAATGAATAAAAATATTTGAGAAGTTAATGGAAATTTATGTACTAAAGTTTAAAAAAAATAAATATTTTAAAACTTTAGTATAATATGTTTCTTAATTTAAAAATTAGGAAAATCTTTCTTCTTACGAAACATTTTAAAATGTAATAAAAATTTCGTGCGAAACGTGACTTTCCCAAAACGTTTGCCTTTTATTACAGAACATTCTACATAAAAACTGTATTGTTCTTTCTTATACGCGTGCAAAAATAATCTTAATTAAAATAATATGTCATATCGCTCATATCGCTTTGAGCAACATAAATACAAAACTATGTCGCAAACATTGCCTCGTACAACATAAAACTACATTTTGTATTAAATATATCCCTTGAAATCATTTCAAAATGGGCATTGAAGACTTCGTATATTAAATTAACCTGTTCATAAAATACGGTATACTTTGCTTTTTTGGCTGAAGCAACTTATGAATTTTATGGCTGCTAATGAACTCATTTTCATTAATTCATGATAACTTATTTAGCATAAAAAATTCAGCCTATTTATTGAACATAATACTTTTTTCCAGTTAACTCAATCTTATGTACGAGGAAAATAATCTATGCACATTTCGTTGATAAATAATTGAATAATTTAGTTTCTCTAAACTATTCTAGGTAAATGTATTGAATTAATTCTATTTCAAAATTAATGATTTTGAAATAGAATACTGAAATGTATTCTATTTCAAAATTAGTTGTTAATACATAAAAAAAGGCTTCTCTTTTCACTCTTTTAATTACATGAATCTCTATTCAGAAATGAACAACGAAATGCAGATTATAACTATTCATTTAGTTTTTATGAACGTATTAAAATATATTTTAAGTACATTTATCATA
>JAPDSC010159686.1:12228-41424 GCA_026290005.1 Latrodectus geometricus
AAAAAGGAACAAATAACATAGGAAATTTTTCACCAATACATATTAATTTCTTTGATAACATATATAAAAGAAAGTTTCTTTTTATGGCATTTTTGTTTATGACAAAAGTAAAAACTCGAAAATGTATATTTTATTTTGACAATGAGTTATTTTACAGCACGTAATAAATTAAAAATATGAACAATTTACATGAGAGTGATATAAATAATACAGCTTTCAATTATATATTTGATTTGATTCTTAAGTATTTAGTCAGACAATTATATTGATTTTCATATATTTTAAAAAATTTTAATACAATTCCATAACGAGTTCTATTCTAAACATGAATATTTTAACAAATATTGTTTTATAATATATATGCATATTATAAAATGTCTGTGGTAAAAAATACCACAGACATTTTACAAAACAATTTTGCAATTATGATTCTAGTTTGAAATTTTCTTAAAACAAAATTTTATTTTATAGATTTTTAAAATTTAACAATTGTTCATAAAAACGCAAGTATTTGTTTTAAAAATAAAATTTAAAATCAACCAACTGTTAACAAATTACATTCTATTGAAGTTGTTAAATAAAATAAATAGTAAAATTTCATTCATTTATTACATTGTTTTTATGTTATGTAAAACATAATAAGCATACCTACTATCATTTCTTAAAAGAAATTTTAAATTATTCCCAAAAATGCGTATTAGATCATATTTGAAACACTAATCAATTATTACTCCGGTTAACCTTTTTTAATTTTTTAACAATAAAACATTTTTAAGTAATGATTCATCAAATCAACCAGTGTCTTATCTACTCTATTTCCGTTATTATAAATCATGATTTAAAGAAAATTATAAATAGCAGTTATCTGCTAAGGGTGCCTTCTTAATTTTTTTTTTCCGATAGAAACGAGATGAGATTATCTCATGAAAAAATGTCATTTAATAAGACAAATTCAATTAGATAATTAAAAATTTAAAATTATTTTAAAGTATGTATTGACTATAAAGTATATGTTTAGAAAAATATTTTGATCTAGAAAACATTTGTTTAAATCAAATATCAAAAATGTCTGACTTAGCATCTTATGAATTAAGGATAAAATATTTCAAATATAAGTCATAACTTTCACTTAAACACAAAATTTCGGCATCCACAATGTATACTTGAATTGCTTTAAAAAATAGGTTTAAACCTTTTTAATGATTAGATCTTTTTTTAGGCAAATGATTATAATCATAAAATAAACCGAAGTTATTTTGTAGAACAAAAGTGAAAAAATTTAGCAATTGTTTTCTGAAACAAAATTATCACAAAAAATATTGGATTTTCCAGTAAAATGTCTAAAATAAAATTGCCCCTTAAATTATTTAACTATTTTTGTTTTCATTATTATTTTAATGTTAATGGTATTTCAGTCAAATAAGCTGTTAATCATTTTGAAATATACCTTTATCACACACTTATATACTTTAATGCATAAAAAGAAATCATAACATAAATTATAAAAACAAAAAATTGATATTTAATTTTAAAAAAAAAACTTTATTTTTAAAAAATGATTACGTTTCATTTAAGAAAAAGCACATGTACACTATTATTTTAAGTTCCTAAAAGATATTATATAATATTTTTAGTGTTAGAAAGAAAATATACAACATGGATATATTTACGGTATTTATATAACAGCAAGGATTTTCATATAATTGTTTCGCTTTTACTTTGAAAATTTAGTATTTAGAACCTGGGAATAACATTTACTGAAATATTTTTTTTCTTGCAACAAAAAAATTCATAAGTATAATATATTTTAATTGATCTAATATCATGCCCTTAAATATAAAATTTATACATAAATGTTTTATGTATAATTGCTACGAACTCATTAATGATTTTGCAGGAAAAACTGCCAATAGCTTACTCCACTATGATTTATAACATTCTGAAAAGTAAACTGCTAATATATTTTAAAAAGTCGATAACATGTGTTGTGCTGTCGACATTTTATATTCTGTTAAAATTATCGTTGCAAAGTAAGAAAACAAGGAATATTTAAAAAATATTTTTGGAAACACTACATAAATATTAATAGCCTTAAGGAAAGATTTAATATAGGGGTATACTTAATAAATTATTTTGTTAATATTTTTGAAAGCTACTTTTTTATATTTTATATTTACACAAATTTAGATTTGCTCATAAGAAAAGTTTGCTTTATATCAATTTAACTGCCATGTGGAACGCTATTAAAAGTTTTTTGAATAAGTACCTTGATTGAATTCAGTGTTATTACTAATAATTCCAAAACAGAAGTTCATGAAATAAAGTAAATATCCTTCTGAAATATCTGACATTATATACATTAAATTACATTCACTAAATTTATGAAAATAAAAAAACATTTGTTTAATGGTTCACAATTCTTATATTTATGATAAACATTATTTGTTCATAAGCAAATCATATTTACTAAAGAATCTAACATTAAAAGGTCCAAATATTTAGAAGTGCGTTATAGAACACAACTTTAAGCATTTATTTATTAATATTCGTTTGTTCTTCGAAACGAATAATAGCTTTTGGGATATATATTTCATAAAGTATTTCAAGCTTTGATTTAATCGTCAATACTATAGAATCAAAGAATTGTCACCCATGTCTATAAAAATAAATATCCAAACCATTTTTAAATTTTTAATTTACATTTATTTTATTTCTTTATTTTTCCTTTTAATAATTATATTATTTACTATTGAAATATTACTAAAATATTTCAAAAGTAAATATTAAAGCGTATTAGCATGCTAGAAAAGGATGTGGTCATAAATTCATTTGCTATGTTTTGTATATAAAACTGAATAACTTTTTAATTAAGCTGTAAATGATTGAGATTTTCTTAAGATTTTATAAATTTATTAAGCACAGAACCATGCTGTTTTATATTATATAAAGATGAATCTCTTAAAATTCACGCGCGAACAAATCTTATACTGATGAAATGTTGCTGAATGAAAAAGTGATATTATTAAAAAAAAACATTTATAAAAGAAAAATTAAAAATATATGAGTGATAGTTAAGAACTGTACTTAAGTACAAAGATAGATCAATTAGGGATGATAATCAATTGTTTTCAGAAAGGAGTTTTAAAGTCATCAAAGTAGTTGATTCTCTCGTTTCAGATCGTCACACATACCACAACAAAAGGATTATTGGTTCTAAAATGTGTATTTTTATCCAAAAAATATGTCGATATATTTTTTAAAAACATTAAGTTGAGGATCGAGAAATGTTAAGAAATTGCTCATGAAGTTATTTAGGAAGACACTCAAATTCTTATAGAAGAAAAAATATCTAGAACTTCAACAATCCCCAAATTTAATTTACTTTAAGTTATAATAAGAATAAAAACGAACCATTTGGGCAGTCAAAAGCAAAGACGTATGAAGCTCTGCATTTTAAGGAACATATTTTGAGCTAAAATAATCATCTGAAGCAACTTTAAATTAGAACATTTACCATCTTAACGATACTTAAAGACATAATTAGAGGGTATACATGTAGTATATACAAATGCTATAATAAGGAATATGTAATGAGATTTTTTAACACTTACTAAGTTAAAACTTCCAAAGGGCTAGCAATTAACATTGTTTGAACTTTCATTTTAATGAAGTGTTATTAAACCACTCGAATGTGTGTCGCACATTCACTGATATTTCTTTTTTTTCTTCTTTTCATTCTACTTCTTGTTTGTTATTTTTATATTTTCATGAACCTTGACATAGAAAAAAATTGTATTTGTGTTCTGTAATATTTGCTGAGTCAAGTATGTTCGAAAAATGACACGTTGACAAATGACAAGTTTTTTTAAGAACATGTAGTTATTTGAGCTGTATAAAATCTTCCCTTATATCTCTTCTCCAATGTATTTCAGACATAAAATCGAAATCTTACTAGCTCATCAGCAACTAAAACATTTGAATTTGCTTTTCATGAATTAATTTTAGACATTAGAAAATGGTAATAAGTTTTTTAAATTTAATATAGAAGTAATTTTTTCAATGCTTTGAAAGTGTCATACATATTATAATTTCATTTAGTTTTTGTTACGATTTTATATTTTGTCAAAATATTTACAACTACTTACATGTTACTGAGTTCAAAATTGAAAAACTGAAATGAATAGTTATTAAAAAACTAAAATTATTTAGTCATTATCTGTTAATTTGTATACCTTACACGATAATTATTAAAATAAAATAATGCCTTAAGTAAGTTAAAATATAAAGTTATGATTTTAAAGTCCATTAATTTATAATTCCATTTTGAGTCTGGATATAAAATTTCAATATATTAATTAGGTGAATGCGAGAAACGGAAAACACTCATAAAATGAATAAATTGATAGCTGGGGATTTTAAAATATCCTTAACTTTTAAACCTTTGGTTTTAAGTTTTCTTTATTTGATGAACGTGAATTCAACTAAAAAATTTAATTACTTAAATTTGTTGAATTTATGTTAAAAATAATATATTTACAGTATCAATACTGAATTAACTTTGTTTTATGTAAAAAGTTTTATTAAATGATTTTAGTTAAGTAAAACTAATTTTTAAATGATAAATAGAAAAAAATATCTAATCTTTTTAAATTAAAGAACATTTTATTTAATAAAACGTACAAGTGTATACACTATTTCAAAATAAACTTTAATTTCCCAATACAAACTAAAATAATTAAAATTAAAAATTAACATTTTTTAAAATTTATTATAAATCATTAAACTGAAATTTGATATAAATATTATAATTTTCTACTGTATATTAATTTGAAATATTACTGAAAATATTTCAGATTTGTTAATTTTACTTAAAAGGGTAAACATTTTAATTGCAATAAAAATATTATTTTTTTTTCCTTTGAAGTAGATAAAATTATAAATATTTTCTTTTGAAGTATTAATGAAACTTTAATTATAGAATGGTTTATTCTTATTCCGGACATTGACCTAAATACTCGCAAAAATTGTACAGTGCAAGACATGCAATAAATGCATTAATCAATGACAGTTGTTAATGCTGAAATATTTGGCACATAATAAATCATTATTAACCAAAATATTTGATTGATATAATTATTTTCTGAAATTGCCTTAAAAATGTTCACTTACATTAAATGTAAAACGTTGAATTTGGAAAAAAAAAACCCAATTGTTTTGATGGAAGCATATATTATTGATTTAACAAATTTTCGATATCAACGGGATACTTTGTAACATACTTCAAAGCAATTGATAATTTACTGAAAGTTAAGCAAATATGCTATTCTCTATCAATTCAAAATATTCGATTTCCAGTAAGTCTGGTTTTTATGCCACAAATCTGTTCACTGTTAGGAATAAAATAAATGTAGAATACTGGAAAATGCATGTACAGCAATATTATTTCTAGGTTTAAATTAAAAGTAAATTTTTATCATTTTTATGAGAGACTAATCCAAATATAAATTTAACCTTACTTTTTAATATTAAATAGCATGTTTTATAAAGTTTTTAATAAATATCGAACATTAAATAAAATTAAACACGAAAATAGAAAATTTTTCATGTTTTATATCAAGAGAAACCTGCTAAAAATTATTGTGTACATACATACATACATACATACATACATACATACATATATATATATATATATATATATATATAATAAGAATAATAAAAAAATCTGTTTGAATATATTTGAGCAATAAATATAAATTACTTGATAATTAACAACATAATTCATACATCTAATTAAAACATGTGTAATTATTTGTTTTGAGAATACCATTAAATTTCATATTTATTTATTTTAAAAATTACTTAACAAAATAAAGGATTTTCAAAATATTGTGCAAAAGTAAAGGATTTCCAAATTATTCGTTTTACATTAAAAACTTGGATAAGATTCAGGATAGTTTTTTCTCTACAAATCTCAGTTTAGAATATGTTTTTTTATTTTATTCCAAATACCCACAAATACAAATGCATGCAGCTGAATTTATGCATGTGTACATTTTTTAAAATTAATTATTCATAAGAAAGAAATATTTTTCTGAAATATTAATTCTAATAACTTTACACATGTCTTAATTCAAAGACGTATATCGACATAAATTAGAAACATCAATTTTAATAGCACTTGAATTGGATACCTATCAAGCCCTATTTTAAAACATTGTTATTTATGATTAGTATCCTATAAATATGTAAGATTTTCAACTTACAAAATAACTTACGTAATTATTTACGTTAACAACAACATTATATAATTCATTTTAAGCTAATTCATTATTGGTAGTATAGCTTTTTATTACAGATAACGCAATTATTTTACTGTGAGTATTTATATCCCTTTTATATTTCTAATCTCGAAGAAGAAGAATTTTCTAAATATTACTATCCAATGTTACGAGATATTATAAATTTATTTTTATATTAATAATTATTCTGCTGTAAACTATAAATTAAAAATAATAAAAAGTTATACATTTCATACATATATTACATCCATACTCTCGCTCAACAATTCTTGTAACAAAACTTCAGAATCGAATCGTCCGAATTTTAAGAATTATATAATATTTCATGAAAGTTTCATTTTCGAAATTACATGTAAAATAGAAGTAAAAACTTTTTTTTATTTTTAATCTTGTTCAAGTTAAATGTATTGTAAATTATTTCCTGAACATTTAAAAGTATTTACTCTTGAATATAGATTTCTTTATTATTTCTGGAATACAAATTGCTTCATTGACTTCTAACTAATTTGATTTTATTTTCAATACGATTTGCAACAGTTAATAAAATTTTAAAGGATTAATTTGTTTTCTTTTTATTCAAGGTAATGCTGATATCAACAGAAAAGATGCCAGGGGCCCCATATTTCGGTTGGAACCACAGTCAAGAGTGGAATTCTCTAATAACAGTGGCACAGAATTACGCTGCAGTGCGGATGGTTTTCCAGCTCCCAGATTGAATTGGTTGACGCGTGAAGGAGGCACCGCTCGAGACGTCCCGGGCTTACGACATACCAGATCTGATGGAACATTGGTGTTCCCGCCTTTTCCAAGATCGGAATACAGGCAAGATGTCCATGATGCAGTGTATCAGTGTCTAGCTTCTAACCCTGCAGGAACTATCCTCAGCAGAGAAGTTCATGTGAGAGGAGGTATGTTATTTTTATAGAAAAACCCGTAATAAAATAACAAATTTTAAATCTTATTTATTACACAATAGAAATGTATATTATAAGGCAAAAAATTAAGTAACAATAGATTAAGCACTAATATTAAATGTAATTTGATGATAAGGATGATATTCAGCTCTTTGAAATAGCTTTACAAAAACAATTTTTACTCACATTATTTGTAAAGCGTCCCAGTCTTAGGTTGAATTTTGGGCTTCAACGTGAAACAATAGATTGTGTACAAAGAAAGATAAGGAGTGAATTGTCTAAAAATATTGTACTTTGCTAAAAATGACAATATGCACTGTTAGTTTTTCTCGTAAATATGACACAAATTATCTTTGTTGTCAATACGAAAAGGGAAATTATATAAAGTAAAAAAAAACAATTTATATATTAAAATAACAATAACACATTGATAAAATAAAATATGTTTCTATATTGTATAAAATTTCAAATTTAGGTACATAAGTATTGGAAAAATGAGTCTTTATTTACTTAAATTAACTAAAAATTTCAATAAGTTTATGAAACATAAATTTATAAAATAATACGAATTTTATTTCATGAAAACGGTTTTTGACTGCATAAATATATAAAAAAATATTTTGTAATTATAGTGAGGTGTTTTGATTATTAAGTGATATAAAATTTGAAAATTATGTTTATTTTGAATAAAAAAGAGCTCTTAAATTTTTAGTATTATATGAATACACAGTTATCAGTTTACTTCTAAATCATAAAACATTTGTTGAGAAGAATTATTGAAGAAAAATCAAAAGTATTGCATTTTCCAAAAAGTTAACCATACAAAAATTATTTCTTTAAAGCATAATATTATTTTTATTACACAAAAATTATATTTTTAAGTATTTTTGTGTAGAAAGAATGAATTGAAATTTATATATTTTTATAAACATATTGTTTTTTTTTTAATTTATTACAAAACGTGCAAAATATTTAAAACATGAAACATTAAAATCATCAACCTTTTCTCTCATGAAATTCAATACATAAAATGAAGACTTAATATTACTTTTCTATTAGCGTGAAATACGTACAGGCCATTAATAATTTGTATTCATTATGCATTTTAGTTATAATATTGTCATCCTTAATTTTTACATTAACTTTATAATTAATTCATTGAAAGGCATGCCTAAAAATGCAAATATTTTCATGCATAATTACTAACAGTATTCCCATACACCCAGGTGGATATTTATGCATTTGAATGAATGGTAAATGTTAAAAATATACTTGAGATATCTCTTTGCATATCAAAGTCATTAATTTTAAAATTTTAATTGATATTTTAAAGAAAATCTTAACTTTTATGCTGTAAATTTTTATTATAGAAAGGATAAAAATGATATTTTTTTATCCAAATTTTCTTTTAAGTGCTTAAAAGATTTTTTTTTAAAAAAAATAAGGTTATATTATTTTTAAATGTGTTTTCATATATGTGTGAGAGGACATTTCAAACAGAATCTTTTTGAAAATTTAATCACATAAGTTTTGCTTCAATAAATTTAATTAAATATATATTTATATTGGGCCACATTTGTAGTAAAAGGAATTTAGTCAAATAAGGAAGTTTGAATAAAATAAAATCTTCATTAAAGATTTTAAGCCTTATATTGGCATTTGCCTTTAAAAAAATCACATCAAAAATTATTTCTTGACACAATTTTATAGGTTCTCCCAACAGTTTTGCATGCTTCGTGCCATATATTTCCTTAAAAATAAAATCTAACTATTTCTCGCAGTATTTCATTCATAAAAATATAAATCTAAGCAAATTAAATAGTAAGGTTGACGTTAACTAAACATTTATTGTTTTACTCAATTAATTTATTTAAAAATATATTTTTCTATTCAGGAAGTCAATTTAACTAAAACATTTTTTTTTATCCAGAAATGTTTTAGTTTTTTTTTTCATATTTTGGATATTATTTGTTTGAATGTTCTCTTAAATGTATTTTAAATAAAAGATACATTTGTCGATTAATTAAAAGATTATAGCGTAATCTATCCCATTCATATATAAAAATATTTTTAGTAATAAACAAATAAAATATTTGAAATCCAAAATTTTTAATTTTAAATCCCAGGATTAGCATGGTAAATGAATGTTTAAATACATTTTCAAAGCTTGCTTATTTTCCTACCAAGTGTTTTATAACTTTTAAATTTTTGGAAATAAGTTAATAACAACTTCAATTAATAAACATATTTAATTGATAGTTTTCTTATCAGAAAATTATGTATTGCATATAACTCTAATTAAAATTAAAAGTATAGCGACAGTAAAAAAGTTGTAAATAGCACAAATAAAAAATTTTTAATTGAATTGTGTGATCATAATTTACGTTTTGTCATTGCAAATTTAAAATTGTTGCTGACTTAGTAAATGTTGAATAATAAATGCTCTACACTTATCGACAAATATGACACTCCTTCATTAATTTATATGGTTTAAATATGTAAATGTATTTTTAAAATACCATTAGAGAAAATATTTTTTGTAATTCTTAAAATTTGGAATTATATTAAAATATACAGTGGTGTAAGTTTATACAATAATTATTAGATTTATAGGGCTATAAAATTTCTATATCAAGTGCTATGTCTCTATATTTTACCAAACATTCTTATTAACATAATAACTCATTAAATATGAGAAGAATTGCAGTTAAATAATTTATTTAAAAGCAGTTTTCAAAAATTAGTGCCTACTTTGGTTTAAGCTCTCAACAAAATCTAACCGGATTTTATTTTTCAACTTTTAATGAGGTCTCTTGCGACTAATTAAATGCTGGCATTACGCAAATAATAGAAGTTTTCAAAGTTTCATAGAAAATATAGTTCTCTGCATCATTAATTCTTAGAACAGATATTCGTGTTGGAATGGTTTAAGAAAGTGTTTTCTTTTAAAAGATTCCAAAACTCATTCTAATTTTTTAATCATAGTTTTAAGTATGTAAAATTTGACTAATTTTAGAGAAACATAATCAAATTTTAAACATTTCATGTAATACTTCTCGCAACGTTACTCGAAAAATAACATAATATTACATTAATTGTATTTCCAAAGCAAAAACGTGGATAACAAGTAATATGGATAATTTTCATAGTATTATTCCTAATGACTGTAAATTTTCAAATGATAATGTTAAAGAAATTATTCTTTTGTTTTTTATAGAAATAATTTTAAATCTGTGTTTCATGAACATTAATACATATATTGATTACTAATTAATAAAATTACTCTATTTTTAATATATTTAGTGGAAAAAACGTAATATTAAGATTCGCTGAGCAGAAGCTCAGATAATAAACGTTACAGAAGATTATCAATTGTGTGAAAGACTGCATTTGAATTAGCAAAATGTAACAGTGTCTAGCGAAAATTATAAGTTTTCTTATATAATGACTTGTAATATAATATTACTAATTTATTCAGCAATCAATCCTTATATAACCTCACACTACTAGAATAATTATTCAAATGTGCAAAACGGTTGAGTATTCACCTAATAATATCTACAATAATAGTATACAATTAGGCGTAAATCGCATTGAATACATAAAAATATTCTGAACTGTTAATATAGGAAAAAAACAGTGACAAACAAATATATAAGTATTTTGATGAAAAGTCTTTATCGATTTTTTAATATTTCTGAAATGAAAACTACTAAAAATATATAAGGTGAGTTTCTGAAATCAAAAACACTGAAATTTCGAAAACAACTTATTTACAGTGTACTTGAAATGAATTTATATCAAATATTTGTAATATTATTGTGAATAAATAGCATACATATTTTACAAATATATTGGCGTTTCATGTTATTTTGCAAACCATAATGTTGAAATACACTGACCTCGAAAGGTTAACAAGCAACCAGTTTTTTGCTCTTAATTTACAAATAAATGATCATAGAAACATCATATTTCATCATTTGTGCACTATACTAGCATATATTGATTGCAACTAAGAGGTTTACATAAGAAAACGAATTTAGGGTTTAAATCAAGTGAATCAATCTCTGTGGAAGAGTCCATTCAAGTAAAAAAGAATAATAACAGTTGTATGTCGTAAAATATCAAAGACACAAAACAAAAAGGAATTTTATTAAAAGATATGCCCATATTAAGCTTGAATGTGTAGCCTTCATTGACTTTCCATACTATGAATTAAGTTGTCGGTTACCAAAATGGAAAATGAAAATCAGGTATGGAGTAACATGTTTTCCAGCTCTTCTATAGAGCTCAGAAAAGGAGTTAAAATTAACGTTCCCAAGATTGTCAAATAGATGTGCTAAGGGATTCAGTTCCGGAGATCTCACTTGCCTCCACTCCAAACAAACAAAAACACTCAAGATTATCCTCAACAATTACAGTTCAATGAGATCTTGGTTATCATCCATGATAATGAAATCTCTGACAATTGCAGAGGTATATGAGGAGATATATGTATCAAGGATCTCATCTTGTCCTGGGTCATCTGACACCAGTCATAGTTCCTACGTGGAACATGTGAAGGTCAGCATGATAACCAAGTGAGATTCCTGCACAAATCATTATTCCACTCTCATGGTAAATGTGTTGTACTGTTGGATTGATGGTATCTGATGTTTTTTGTCTTCCTGATCAGTCCATTCTCTGAATCATTCTCCAATGTTAATCTGTAATTGTATGTAAACATATTGGGACCCATCGCTATCTTATCTAGAAAACCTATTACTTAATAAGCATGTTATATGATAAATACTCTCAGCAAATCTGCTACCAAAATTTGATAACCAACAAAAATCAAAAGCGTAAGTACGGATTCCAGTTTTTTGCATATTTTTCTCTCAGTCAGTATATTTTTTTGTCAAGAGTACATGAGGCATTTTTTACAAAAATTCACATAAATCTATTTTGTTTTATTTATGTAAACTATAAATTTTATTCTTATAGTCACTTTTATGATGAACTTCGAAAACTATATTGTCAGTTAATTTATGAAGTTCTGCGCATTTTTGATGTATCTGAATTTATTTATAAGCATCAAAGTTGAAAGCAAAGCAGTGTAAACGTTCTTAAAATTAACTTTGCTCCCAAATTTTTGCTCGCAGTTTTTGTCATTTTAAGTTTTATTAATTTTCTTTTACACTATATATTATGTGATAATAACATATATGCATTATAAGATTACAAAGATAATTTAAGATAATTAAAAGATAGTTTTTTTCTGGCTCAAAGATATGAAATTTATATATATAATATCGTCATGTAAATTTGTTTTTTTTAATATTCTGATGTAAATGTAATTGAAAAAAAGATTTTAATAAAAATTCAGCATAGGTTTTATGTATAGATCAATTTTAGTTTATTTACTTAAAGTTAATTTTAAATGAAATAATTAATTATTGTATATATGTAAAAATATTCATTTTATGAAAAAATGTATTCATATTACATTTTAAAATTGCAGGGGTTTTTATGCAGTTTTGTAAGAAAATATGCAATTTTTATTCTTGAAATGTCAAAGTTGAAAATATATTCTTCATTTAAAATGCATTCTCAAGTAAATCTAATTAAAGCACAAGCGGTTTTCTTTGTATATAATAGGAAGTTAGGCTTTCAGTGCTTCATCTAACATTTAAAGTATGAGATTTAACTAGTAGAAAGATGTTATAATTAAATATCTAACAGAAATATTTAGTATTAAATTTTATCGATTTTTATTTCATATATAATTTTTATATGTATGCAGGAAATTATTCATTTTGAAATATATATAGACCACATTAAAGTTCATGTCAACTCTTAAGCTCATTGTATTATATATTTATATTCTATCATTCTCATTAGTCGTATTATCATTAGTCGTGTCTGATTTTCGTGTGTTTAATTTTAATTCCATTTAATATAATACTTCCTAAAAAGCAAAAATAAGTTTATCTTTCATAAAAGTATTTTTTAGTTAATATATTGAAGTATTTAACTAAAATCAATTTTAGTTAAGCATTTTTGTTATATTTTTAAGTTGATTTTCTTCTTACAATGAATGGTTTTCTTCTCCAAGAGCAATAAAAATTCTAAGTAAATCAACATTTTATTGTTATTTTAAAATTTCATTTTCTTTAAAAGGGAATATTCATTTATAAATTGAAGCACTATTCTTTTTATTTTGACATTTATTAACCATCTGTAAATGTCAAATAAATGAAACGTTGCATAAATATTTATGTTAAAATCCCTTATTTTCAAATCTTCCTTCTCGAAAAATGCATTTTAACAACTCATATAAGAATAATGTGTGTCATATTCGATACAATTTAATTTTTCTTGAAGAAACACATTATTTTTCGAACACAAAGGAAATAATATAAAAGAAAATGTATGTTGTCTTAAGTAAATACCATGATGAAGATGAACCTTTTATATTCGTTTGTTAACGGTTTAAATATTTCAAACGCTGTAGAAACAATTGTTTCGAATATATAAACTGGAATTCACTATTTGAAATGAATTGTTAAATTGAGTTTAAGAGAAAATCACAATTTTCATGTTATTGGAAATAATTAAACCTGACACATATATGTTGTTTCTTACTAGTTTAACTCAAAAATACTTTGGAATAAGTATAAAGCAATTTAGTGAAATGAATTTTAGAAGCGTGCATAATGTATTTTTTTGTGGGAACGCGTTACAAATTTTCATCCCTTCTTTCAAAATAATAAAAATATTATTTAAAAGAAACTCAAGAGTTTGTTTCTATCTAATGAAATTACTTTAATCTTAAGAGGCGGCTATAAATATTTATTCATAAAAGTTCCAGTAATGAGTTTTTCAAAATAAACTTTTTTTACTGGGAAGTTTAGATTTAGTGAAAAGAACATAGGGAAAAGGAAATCTTGATGAAAAGGCAGCACAATTGGTGTGTTGATTAGAAACTCATCCTAAAAAAGCAAACCTGGTTACATTTAACAAACAAAGGGTCAGTACAGAATGCACAATAGCTCGCTTCATTAGTTTGCGTAAAATTGTGAATGAATAATAGCTTTTCTTCATTCTAACTGCTGAAGATAAAATAAAGAAAAAGAATCGACTTTGAAATGAAAATAATTTTTGAATGGAAAATGAAAACATGTCTTCCAATTGTTGAGTGAAAATAATTAATGGTTTTATTTTATGTGTAAAACCTAAATAATTTCCATTGGAAGAATTAAAACATTTTTTAAGAAAACATAATACAATTAAAGAGTGAATTATCAAAATAATTTAATCTAAGCAGTTCTTAAGGCTTTTTAATATGAAGATTTTGTTTTTAACATTTATGATTTTCTTTACTTTTTACAAAAACTCTTTACAATAAAAAGTTATATAAATATAATAAAATAGTTTTTTAATTCGGTTATAATAACTATTAATGGTTATTATTATATCAAATGGAAAAACTACTATACTGTATATTTGTGTTGTGTTTATTTCTTTTCTTTTTTTATTATTTTATAAAATATATTTTAGCTGAAAAAAATTAATGGAAATTTGAAAGTTATTTTTATAATTCCTTTTTGCACATTAAAAAATATTATTAATTGTAATTTATTAAAGAAATGTAAGGGGAAATTTTCAGGATCACAGATATTTATTTAGAGTTTTATTTCTTTATAAATTTATGATTAAATTTTATCTCTTACTAAATTTTAAAAAGTGTAGCAGAGAAATGTATTTACATACAAAACTTCAATTCCTTGACTTACATACAAGAAGTTTGTGCATATTATTTAATAGCTTTATATTTTTCGTCAGAGTTCCCTTAGGTAATCCTACAATTTAAAATGATTCTCTTATAAATAATTGCAATGTGCATCAAATGAGATATATATTAAAGGAGTGAAGAAAGGAAGTTACACTAAACTTACGGAAATTAATGCTCTTACCGATGTTCAGGGGAATCTCAACTTTTTATTAAAAAAAAAAGATTTTAAAATGTTAAAATGAGTAGTATATTATATAAATGATCATCATTTCTTAAACAAAAACGAAAAAGGGAACTATGAACTAAAAGATAAAGGTCAATATATATATATTACAAGACCGATATTATAATCTTTAAGGTATATTCATAGAAATTAATAGTTGTGTTTTATACTACATTATGCAATAAGAAGCAAAGCAGATTTTGATTTACAGATCATGTAATTTAGATTTTCGAACACATTCTTTCCATTGAATCATACCAGTTGTTACTTTGCTCATTCTGAATAAAGCGTACATTGTGAGAAATTGCCGATTGTCCACATCGTATGCGTTTCAAACTGGTAATCAAAGACATGAGACATCGCAATATTTGAGAAAAATGATATGTCTGATAATTCTATTTTCATTTACTGACACTCAAATAATTGATGGAAGAGAGTTGTAATGAACTTTCTAATATTTCAGTACCTATGAAATTTCTTGCTAAAGTCTATTAGATTCATTCTGTAGATGTTATTCTTTTCCCTATGAAAATGCGTTAGATTTTATTATTTATAAATCTCATTAAACCAAATTCGCGTTTTCCTTAACTTTTAAGAATAATTTACATTAAGCTATGTTATCAGGAAATTAATAATTAAATTATAAAAATAAAATAAATTATATAAATGAATTATTGAGAAAATCCATGCAAATATTCTAATTAACAATTGAATACTGCATTAATTCATATTTAAGAAATAAGTTCTTATATATTTGAAAGTTAAGATAGTTTATTAGCGTAGCTTTAAATAATATAAGATCAAATAAAATAGTATCTAAGGCTTACCATAAGATAACATTATAGCAAGCCAGTAATAAATTATATTTTATATCATTCTTATTTAAATAGCAAAACTGGAATAATTAATCACATTTAATTTCATCTTCTAGTTGGTATTTTCATTTTCTTTTTTCAATGCTTTTGTAAATAAAACATCTTTACAACTTTTAAATTAGTGTTATTTTTGTTAACTACAATTAGTTTTGTCAAATGTAAAGACAGAAATAGATTAAATATCTAAGAAACGATGAATCTCTAATGGAACATTAAATAATGTATCAATACCAATGATTAAGGATTAGAATTTCAACATTTTCATGGCTTAAAAGTTAATTGCAATGGCTTATTCAAGAAAGCTTAATTTCAGCAATTCTTAGTCAAACTGTCCCTCAAAAATGAAACTTTAATTAACTTTAGAATTCGAATTAGTATTTTTATTTCAACAGCGAAATTAAAAAGAGCCCTTTTTACACAAAGTGTTCAAACAACTTTATTTAAATTGAAAGAAAATAATTTTTTCTTTAGATTGAACATATTTTGTAAAAAAAAACAAAACAATATCGAAAAACTTACCAGTTTCCACAATTTTTTAGAGTACTTTTGCTAGAAAAAAGGAAGTGTAAGGCTATTCGAATTTATTCTTTGACAAGTAATTATTTTAATAGCTTTTATATTCTCGAAACAATTTAAAATTTTACACAAATAATATATATGTAAAAAATACTTATGTTAAATATAATAATATGAATTTTTGATACTAACAGCATTCTATAAATGAATTTAATTAAATATCAAAACTAATTTCACCCAAAATATTTCATTAAATTTTATCATTAATAAAATAAATTAATAAACTTAGTTTCATTCCATTTAAATTGATGAAAGAAATATTTTATATACCTCTTCAAAATACCACATAAATGTCTGGATATTCACAATGGACGTTGTTTCAATTGTTATAAAAGACTTATGTCACACTTAATGAAATATAGTTAAATATATTGTGTTTTTCAAATTTTTTCATATGAGCGCAAAAAAGCTATAATTTTTCGGATGATAATTGTAAAATAACTATACAAAATTAAATAAATGTATTGATTGGTTTCTTAAGCATGTTTAAAATTGAAAATGATTTAAAACTTTCATTAAAAATGAGTTTTGAGGTAAACTAATCAGTTGAGCATTTAAAATAAAATTGCACGGTACTTAAATTTTAATTTTCAGTGAAATTAACATTAATTAAATTAAAAGCAAATGAATTAAATAATCAATATTTGGAAAGTAAAACATAAATGAATCAGATACCCATGTTAATTATATTAAAAAATTAACATTTATAAATGTAATATTTAAAAGCAAAAAATATTTTTCTTTAAATTATATGAAAAATTTAAATGAACGATTCTTATTTGATTAAGTTATTGTATTCAGTGTTTGCAAGATGATATTAATGATAAGAAAAAAAATTCCTAACATTAATTTTTTACAATTAAACTCAATGATTTTTCATGAGAAATAAGAAAATAAGAATATGTTCTGCAATAAACATATTCTCTAGTTTGTTTTAATTACTAATTTTAAATAAAAAAATTTAAAAATTACCCATACCAAATGATTTGTTAGAAATATATATTAATATTATCTAAAGTTGGATGAATGAAGTTAAAATGATACATTTAAAATGCAACATTATTTCAATGAATTTGAAGTTGGAATATTCTTGTCTAAATATCATGCACTTCTTATCTTAATAAAAATTGTGAATAAAATTATTTATATTTTGAAATATTCGTATAGGATGATCAGTAAAATCTTATATTATCTACTGATTTTAAACTTCTGACTTTCTGTACTTTCTGACTTTAAACAGTATTTTATAACGGAAGTATAAAATATAATACTGAAGTGTCTGTGTTCTAAAAGATGAAATGAATTATATTCACAATATGTATATTGTTTGGAACTTAATTATGATGTTTTAAAATAAAATGAGATACCAAGAAACAAAGAAGCAATATTTAGTACAAAAGATACAAATATTTATAGAAATATAATTCGTACGTTTGTTTGAAAGTTTTTATTGTGTTACTAGAGATAACGTCTGTAATTATAAGTGATCTCTCATACAAAATGTAATGAATTTGTATTGTATGTGTAATTTATATCCCTGAATATGAATGTACTTGTATGCGATGGTACTTTTTATTGATGTTTAGTAAATGCATGTCTCTCAATCGATCAAGAATTTACACAAGTCTTGAAAAGAAATATCTTGTTGAATTCGCTGGAACTAAATAAGGAATTAAGAAATTAATCCATTTAATAATAATTCATCACAACTAAAAAGTAATGGTTTTGGTTACCTGGTTGGTTAGGGTGTCATTCTCGTTACCGGAATGAAATGAACTTTAATCCTGGCTTAACTTAAGATCCATCGTGTTCACTAATGGTAATTGGAGCAGGTAGAGTACGTCGTAGTAGCAATGTTTTTATTCCAAATTAATACCTTTGGAGTTATTAGGTTTGTTTTGTGTGGTTTACTGGTGCAAGGTCCAATACTGGACATTTCTGCACCGAAAAATGTTTAAAACAAGAGACTAGTCAAATATATAAGATGAAGGATATTAAAAATTTAATAAAAGTTTATGTAAAAGATTAAAGTGGATAAAAATTTAAATAGAATTTAATAAACCTATTGCACGTAAAAATGCAAAAAAATGTCAATGTGGTTTAGATCCAATTATAAATCTGATAAAATTAAATTTGTTCTGTAAAAAATACTAAGCGTAAATCATTGAAGTTAGGACAAACAATTAAAATGTGATGTATTGTATACGGTACATTACACATGCACAAATCGGAGCACTCTGAGACAAGGATAAATGCTTGTGCGTAAATCGAGTATGTCCAATGCGAAGGCGTGTAAGTTTTACATCAACTCTTCGTATAGAAACAACTGGAAATGGAAGAATCCGAGGAGATATATTAAGTAATTTGTTGTTTATCTGCAAATTCCAAGTTTTTTGCCAGTGGGAGGAAAAAAAGTCTTTGACAATTTGTTTAATGTCAAAAAATGTTAATGCTTTATGTAAAGGGTCAGTGGCATTTTTAGCAACAGTATCTGCAAGCTCATTCTCAGCAATGCCAACGTGACTAGGAACCCAACAAAACACCACATCAAATCCTTCAATCTTCAGTGTATTTAAAATATCTAATATTTCCACAATAACTGGATGATATTTGTCGTTAAAATGGTCTAATTGCATGATCACACGCATACTATCTCTATAGATACAGTATTTTTGATGAGAATTGGATTGTATTTGTTCTAGAGCACGTAAAATTGCAACAGCTTCAGCTGTGTAAACAGAACATGATGTATGATGTTTATATTTGTAAAATTTATTTCCAATAACAATACCACAACCAACGTGATCACTTGTTTTTGAACCATCAGTGTAAACAGGAATGTAGGAGGAAAATTGATATTGAATGTATAAGAACATTTGTTGCAAAATAAGAGGAGCTGTTGCTGATTTACTGTATCCGGCAAAGGGATCGATTATATTAACAATAGGGGTGTTCGAAGGTGGAAACTTCAGAGAATCTGTAATTTGGATTTGCACATTGGGGAAATCAGATGAAGATACAAAAGAGTTTGTACGTTCATAGAATGGTAGAATATTATGTGGTCGTGCATTATAAATCCTTCTTAGAGAGGAGCAGACAATCATATATCTCAAAGGGTGTTGTGATGCTGATAACATTTTAAAATAATAATTTAGAGATAATTGCTTACGTCTCAGATCAAGGGGGAATTGAGTTATTAGGAGCCCGGCCTTGAGTCTACTCTGGTTTCCTACATCTATAATTGGAAGACCCAGATGGTGTTACCATTTATGAGTTTAAAGTCGTATTTCCATCTTCGTGAGGTTCTGTTCAAAAACAAAAAATGTTCTTTCTAACTTCATTCACCTAGTCCCAGGCGGGCAGGCTTGGCTCGCCAAGTGTCATAAGTAACAACAACAACAACCTAAGGATAGTAACCTATATGAATGCAATTGAGGAGGAATTTAAAATATCGAAAAAAATATTCTGCATAAACATAAAAGTCCGCGATTATAAAATCTTTTTAAATGGAAAATATTCCAATCATGAATCAATCCAGTAAATATTACTACAATTCATAATTATTTACCTGCCTCTTTTGTGCGTTTCTTTCAGCAGAAAAGAGAATGCTGCTTTCTTATTGAAAAACAAAATCCCTGTTGTAAAATGGCTCAGAAGAATATTACTATACCAGAAAATTATGACACTGCAAACCAAAAAAATGTATCAAATTTACGAGGGTATATACAAGCAAATAATGTCATATCATATTTCTTAACAAATTCTCAGTGCAGTGCAAGCTATGCCAATATTAAAAATAGGCTTCTGAAATAGTAACATTTATCTAAGTAAGTCATTGTTTCTCAAACAAATAAGTGCTCATTCATTTCGGTCATGATTATTGCAAGTACTCTTGACATGTTAAAGTCAGGTAAGTTACAACTGGTCCAACTCCAAAATGACTCAATTAATTTCCAGCCAGCATTCATCGGTTACATCACTTAGAGGCATAAGGTATCAATTGAAATTACATGGTCTACAATAATCAAAATTGTCATTGTTGGACTCTTGAATGGAACCTATTAGTTTATTATTAAGAAGTGTACTCAGTTAATGATCTATATGAGATTATAATGAACAACATAGTGATCAACAAACATATATCACCACAAATGAAATTCAGAAAACTATCCAAGCAACAATTTTTACAGAAGTGCATTCAGAAAAGAAAAAAAAAATATATGTTCAATATAATTCGGCACCTAATTTTCAATACATGGCTAGATCAAACCCATGATTTCCTTCTATGAGTTTGTTGTCTTATCACTGTGATAAACTCTGATATAGTGATATCATATAAACAGAAACGTTTCTATAAAAATATCATATAAGACACTTTTTCATAGCTCCTTTAATTCTATTTGTTTGTACATTTTATTCATCACAGCTGATACCGTAATTTCAGCAATTCATTGAGCATGAAAAAAACTTATTTTTTTCATATTGCAGGAACACAAGTAATAAAAATAAACAAATATAAGTATAACAAAGCTTGATAAAATTTGTTAGAATATTAACATACTTTCTTATAATTTGATTTGTATGAATCTAAAATATGCATTCAATACTTATCCATTGTTTATAGGAATCATAAATCTAAGAAACATTCACTAATAAATGTTATGTAAGGTTTAAAAATAAATTCCAATATATTATGAGCATTTTCATGGAAAAAAATGCAGAGTACTAAAAATGAAGAACTGAAAAAAAGTTTTGAGGTTTACAAAGAGTAAACACGGAAGCGGAACCTCTATGAAGACAAAGAAAGCAATTTATTCCCCCTTGAAAAATTCGAAAAAGCAGCTAAAAAAAAATAAATAAAAAAAAAACACCTGCTACTAGAAAAATATTTCAATGCGATAGAAAATTTGATGAATGATCAAATGTTTGTTTGTCGATTGAAGGAAAGAAAACACCAAACAATATATTCAAAATCACGATGAACGGAGATAGATTTGCATGGAATCCACCCTCCGGGAAATACGTATGAAAATACCTTTCCTCTGTTTTCTTTTAGACCAGAAAATGGTGAGCAATATATGATAAGCGAAAACATTTCTCTGGGTAAAATTTAGAAGAGAATTCAAAGAATGGTTTTCAATATTGAAAAAAAAAATCGCTTTATTTTTCTGTTCAAGATTGGATCTAAATCTTCATTCAAATTGCATATTATATAAGGTATGAATGTGTATAGGTATGATCATATTAAAAAATCCACCTTTCCAAAATATTGTATTGCAATTATTATATATTATTAAATATTTATTTTTTCTACATTTACGAACAATATCATACTTGGAATTACCACAAATGCTGAGTCAACTCTTTCAACATATTCATTAATACTTGTTCCAAAAAATATACCCTAAATATTAGTAAGTAAATGATTTGCTCTAATGTCTTTAGAAAAGAAGTTTCTAATTTTTAATTAGGCAGTAATCTTCAAAAAGAAATAACATTAATAAATACAATTTACTTTTCATTGAATTTAAAATTCTCTTAGTCGTGGATTGTTTTTAAATAAAGCAATAGGACTCACGTTTTATACATTAGGTCTGCGCTTTTTAAAATGGTACGGTACTTGGTTCGATACCATTTGTTTAGAATAACATAAACAGTGACTTTGCTTCCTGCATATTTGTCTCTTGGGAGGGTGTTTCATACTTTTCCGAGTTTTTAGTTTCACTTAACTTACTTGAGTTTTGGTAATCTTTCTCAATTTGTGGCTTATTCTATTATTAAATTTTATCTTTTAGCATAGTAATTCCTTTTATTTTAAGGAATTTATGCTCTCAAATAATGTTCTGTTCCAAAGTAAATAAGCAAAAGTACTCTAATGAGAAAATAACACAAATCTCAATTACTCACAATAACTTTATAAAAGTAATTGTTACCTATATGTAATTCCAAACAAATTTTTAAATGAAATCTATTTCTAACTGCCTACTCAATACATTTCATTGCATTTAAAAAGTCATGTATAATAAATAATTATATTCCAATTATTTGTTACCTATGATTTAAGTATTTAATGTAGTGAAACTCACATTTAAATATATTGTAAGTATTGTACTCCACAATTTTAACGATATTTAATAACATTGTAATCGAAAACAGCACTTTTTAAAGAATTTTAAAACATAGGATGTAAAATTCAGAATAAATTCATATTAATATTTAGATATTACATATAAGGTATTCAAGCCTGTAAAATGCTACCTTAGCTACAATGCTTTTTAATAACAATTTTTATTTTATTGCAAAGCGTGAAAATACTTCTTATCACAAACACAAAATTAAACTACTCTTCCCAAATGTTTTTTTCGTATTTGTAACTTTAACTTTTGTTGATATTTCCATATACACTTAAACAGTTGTAACATTCTCTTAAAAATATTCTTCTTTTTTGTAGTCATTAAATAAAAAAATGTATTCATGATTACTAAGTTTGACAGAAAGACTGCGGACACATTTTACTTGATAGAAATTAATATCAGTAAAGTTATATGCTTCACAGTATATTTTTTAATGAAAAATAAATATTATTAGTATTTATACTGTAAAATAAAATCGCATTTTAATTTTAAATGTTTTTTTTCATTAAAAATGTACCTATAAATAAAATTCATTTCTGTTAAAATATGTTTTACTCATTAAATACTGATTTTTTTTCAGTTATGTATTTAAATTATTTTTATTTTGAGTATTTAACAATTCAAGTCATTAAATAAAAGTTACTACTCATACAATAGCTACCAATTTATTCTTTTGTCTTGTGTGTGCTTCTAAATAAATAGAATAAAGTACCGAAATTCAGATAAGAAATTCATTCTAAATTTAATCTCTGCTGTATCAAATTTTTCACATTACAACTCTTCAAACCATGAAGATATCTAACGATTGATTATGTATTGAATATAGTTATTTTTTTAAATTTATTTTTATCTGTACGCATAGACACGAATACAAACATATTCAATTATTCATTGCAATGTGATTAAATCAATTACACTTTACGTGATAGCAATATAAAATAATTTAGTATTCAAATTAAAATTACGAACGAAAAGTAAAAATGATAAAACAGCATTTTAAAAAGAATATATGTACAATTTACTAAAAAAAAGAAATTTTGTAAAAAATTAAGAAAATATTAAGCAAATCCACATGTTTAATTAAGAAAAAATACCTATTGAAAATAGGAATAACTAATTAAGTGTACGAGTAAAGAAGTTAAAATAAAAACAAGTTTTATTAATTAACTTAGAAATTCAGTGAAACAGTTTTTAAACATGTTGCTAAGATTTCAACACTTAGATTGTGAATTTAAAATATTTAATCAAATTAAGGCTCCCCATTTTATTTAAGCTTTATTTTAGTCGTCACATTTTGAAAGAATAATTGGTTGCTTTTTTCTCAAAAAAAAAGAAAGAAAATGTAAATTATAAATTATATTATACACATTGTTGCATTTTAAATTCCTTTAATTGGAATTGTTTTTGTACAAAGTTACATTGAAATTTTTATATAAGTATTTTAAATCTAAACCAAATTATTTATTTGATTAAAATAAAATTTTAACATGCTCAATATTTTTTAGAAAACTTTTTCATTTGAGTATAAGAGTGAAGTATTGTGAATTTTCATTGCAAAAGAAAAAATTTTTCAAATGCTTAATCATATATATTGGTGTATTCTTCAAAAGATGTCTTATTAAAAATTTGCGGTGTTGTTTAAGTAACTTTTTTTTAATGATTATTTTATGAAATTGTAATTCCAGAGTGGTTAAGGAAAATCTACATTTAATTTCCAGTAAGTCACGCAACGTATGAAACAAAAATTGATAAAAATTGAGATAAGTCATAATCAAACAGAAATAACTTGCTTCAGGAACTTTTGATGTGTTATCCGTCCTTTTCTCCCATGATCAGAAAGTGTCAAATAACGTATTTCATAAGAGATTGCAATTAATTATTGCTAGCATTATTTATTGCTTTTGAGTCGTTAAATTTATAAGATCACTGATACAGCATATTTTAAGAGAGATGATTCCCATCTAGAAAGTACAACTGTGGGGGATTGCCATGGCCATAGTTAAGAAAATGGTGACTAAAAATTATATAATTTTCAAAATGTACATTTAATAGATGTTGCAACACTACTTGTTATATTGGTGTCGCAGTTTATGGCTAAGCGCCAATTTTGTGAAAATTGTTCTATTCATACATTTACAATGTTTCAATAATGTTCTATTCATACATTTACAATGTTTCAGTAATGTTGTATCCATACATTTACAATTAATAAGTGGACTCTGTAAAAGAAACTCAGAGGTTTTTGTATTGGCACACAATTTACAATATTTAAAGTACATTAAAAAAAAGTCATAAATATTATACATCCATATCAAATACTGCCTTTTAGTGAATCAAAATTTAAGAGTTATATTCTTTTGACCATGTAAAAAGCAACATCTTGTAATAAACCATGCAAATAATGTGAAATCATTAGCATTGAAATATAACCAGACAATACGGTCAAACGTAATATAATTTGAAAACATCATATAATGCGAGAAGAGAATGCTGATTTGAACAGTGATATTTGTATTTTTATTTTTTATTAATTTTCCCTTTCTCGCAAACGTAAATTCAATTGATGCTTCAATAAATTTATTTGAAAGAACGTCTTCAATAATACCGAGTTCCTTCCAAGCTACAATTGTAAAATAGCCTTATGAGAAATAGATGATCACGTAATTCAAGCAACTGTATCTGCAATGTCTAAATGTACATATGAATAGTAGACCATTAGGGCATATCATACTTACCCGGTTGCATCACTGCCCCTTATAGTAGGTATGTTGTGTGGGTGATCGGCCACATGACAAACAATAGCACAGCATATTTAGCCTGTCATACAATGTTTAATTCCATATTATATCATTCCAATTTAGTATAATCAATTATTTTTTGTCTTTGAATTAAAACTATAGAAGTTTGCGGACCAAATGTTGTGATGAATGATGAGAATGTACAAACATGTGCAATGTAATTGAAAGTGATGTTCCATAAAAGTGAATACCGCTTCTGCCTGAAACACGATGATTATTTGTGTTTAGTCTGTATTTGCCTTAAACACAGGTTATTGAACCATTCAGAGGTGCACCGTTATACTGATTCTGTAAACTGTGTCAGGGTTTGTGGATATTGGATTTCACTCCCGAGTCCCTTCGATACGCATTGAAAGTACATTGAACTGCCTAAATAACTAAGATATTGGGAACATAGTTTTTTTCTGTATCCTCATCACTTGACATCAGCCATATTCGATACCGAATAAGCGCAAGTAACGCAATGCTTGAGATCCCTTTTTTATCTCTTAAATTGAGTTGCTTATTTGGTCTGGATTTTCTCCAAAGTTCTCAACAGTCAAATGCTACTGTGCAATGTGATAAAAAATATTCCATGTGCTGCTACTATGTGTGCATTATAACAACTTGGGCAATATTTCAAAGTTGCATGCACTGCTATAATCAACGATACATCTAAAGCTTGTATGATACTATTTCAAAGCTTTATAAATGATAGATCCATTAATAGTGGCTACACTCAATACTGAATTTTTCATTATCCAGGCTACAAACGAAACTGCAATCATTTGGCTTTGTATAATTTGTTAAATAAAATACATTTTGATGTAATTTTTATGATCACTTTAGATGTACATTTTGGATAGATAGTGGTTTTTTTGAAAGCCTGAAACATATATTGTTATATAATTCGCTGATATATAAATTTGAAATTTTGATTACTAATAGACATTTATAGGCTGATATATCGTATGATTTTTTTTTCGTAACAGCAAGCTTCTGAAAACTTTAACGATAAATATCATTTTATAAACATTACAATGAGAAATGTTTAAATTATATAGATTGTTTATTATTTTAAACTAGAATTTTTTTGTTTATTCAAAATGCATTGTACATATAATATTTACTGAGATAAGAACAGTATCATGTTTTTCAGGAATTGATAACAAGTACATCCTTTTATAAATTTAGGAAAGAACTTATTTGTACCTAAAATACTCGCTGTAGTAATTACAAGTTTATTAAAAATATAACATGCAATTCTTCACATATATATCGATCAATCCATATATACAAATATATATTTCACTTGTGATTCAAAAAAGAATATTCTTTTAATTTTATTTTCATTAGATAGAGAGAGTGAAATAAATATAGTTTTGATTGCTACAGTAAAATATTATGCAATTGAGTACAGTTCTGGTTTCCATTGCTATTTCAAATTACAATGAGTTGTCCATATTCTCCGGAGAGTCGTTCTGTGAGATACTGCCAGTATTCCTAATCTGGACATACATGAGTTGAAAGCACATTTCTCTCCTAATTTAGAGGGCAATTTCGATGCTGCTGATTCAAATTTAGATATTAACTTATTTCATAGAGCATAGCACGTCTTAAATTGTTGATATAATATGTTAACAAAGACCGTATGCCTGGAGATATTATCAATTTTAAAAAAAAAATATTCTGGAAAATAAAAAGTAGAGAATCATTATACATATTACATAGTTATGTATAATAACTAATTATTAAATATAAAAGGTATAAAATGTGAGAATAAATAATAATTAATCAACTACCTACAAAAATTTGGGAAAAATTACAACGACTTACGTTACATAATATATTTGAAATGAGATTAAGTTCTTTTTATTTTAAACACAAACATTTCTGTGTTATTAATGCAAAAATTATAATAAAAACATATTAACAACTGTACAGAATTACATTACATTCTATTAAATCCATTAAAATGTTAATAAATATAAATTTATTGTGAAGTGCTTACACAAACATTCTTAAATTATTTTGTTAAAAATAAATCTAATCATTTTGGCAAATGTTAATTCTCCTACTGATAACACAAATAGAATATCAATTTGTATTTTTCTTAAAATAAACTAATAAAGTGTAAATAAATGAGTCTTAGTTCCACAAAAAATAATTAAGCTAATTTATCATTAAAGGTATTTCAAAAGATGAAAATCATTTTTAAATTAAAACATTATTTAATTCATTTTGATAAAAACATCATTCGTTGAAGCAATAGTTAAAAATTAACTTCTATTACAAATATCAATCATAAATACTATAAAATATATGTTATAGAATAATAGTCTTTAGAATATAATAATGAAACTTTTTTTGACTGGGAATTATCTAAAATCAATTGAATGATAAGCGAATTTAATCTTCCACAAAGTAAAGGTATAGTAAATTTAAATGGTGAATATAATTCGATAAAAATATATTAATATTTCCTAAATTAAATTGTTTTTAATAACAAAACCTAGAAGAAACGCTATGTTTACTACAATTTAAGAAACTAATCTAGATATGCTGTATATCATTATCTGTTATTACATCTAAACAAATTTTTACTGAGATATTTTTTATTTGTTTTGAAATTTGAACATAATTTTATATGAGTAAACACTTTCATAAAAATTGAATTTTCTCATGATCTGGTTGATAAGAAATTTTCTTGATATTAATAATAAAAATCATATTCTTAAAACTCTGTTGCTCTAATATTTAAAAATTAATAATACTATCTTTATATTTTGATGTGTTTTAAAAAAATTACAGTAAATAACGTTCTCAATTTATGAACTGTGGTCTCTAAAATTATGAGGAAAATTTCGTTGAGAAATGATTTTTTTTCTTTTAGCGTTAAATTTTATCGTTGCTTATAAAATTCAAAATTTTGTTCCCAGATAAGAAACTAATTTAAACTGATTATAACTTTATTTCTTAAACTATAGAGTAACATCCTTCTTTGCAGTTTATTGGTGAAAATATTTATATTTTACATAGTTTGCTCCCAATTATTTCTCACCGAAGAAGCGTTTTATGGCTGCAGTTGCTTGTTATGCCCAATATACTCTTTAAAAGCAGCCGTAATAACTCAATAAAGCCTAATACAATTACCGATACGTGGCACAGCTATTCAACCCCTAAAGCGACAGAGCCACGTTTAAACTAACTTTTAACATCCAATAATGGAAGGATGAAATTAGTGATGTTGAATAACGCAACCACCCACGCGACTCACCTCTCTCACAAAAATGAAAGAAAGGACGTGAAGAAAAGAATGAGAAAAAGCAATATACAAGAAAGAGGCAAAGAATAAAAACATATTTTTATTTGTTCTTGAGATAGCTGAGATTCCGAGCTTTTGCACAAACTCTGAAATTCTGTTTGCTTTTCCTTCGGTTGCATCAGTCAAGCGATCGATGGTGTTGTACTTGCTTCCTTTGATATTTGTACATGGAAAACATCGGAAAGAAAAAGACATTTTTTGGGGCTAAACAGTAATTCAAGCTGGATTTTCGAAAGTAGGAGAACGTTATAAAAATATCATTTTCAATCTAAGTCATTTTAGACTATTTTCTTTAA
>JAPDSC010159705.1:0-16762 GCA_026290005.1 Latrodectus geometricus
TGTTTCCACTTCAAAATCACGCAAGTTCTTCCATAAGCAGAGAACCATAGAAATAAAATCCACTTAGTGTTACTTATGACATTTGGTGAAGCTAAGACAAGGAGAATGAAATCTGAAAGAGCGTCTTCCGTTTGTGAACAAATCACCCCCCTACGAGGGTGGAAGTACGACTTTGGGTCCTAGATGGTAGCACCATCTATGTCTTCCGATTTAGAGAGAGGAAACCAGAGAAGACACAAAGCCTGGCTCTAAACACCCCCGGAGGTATTAATATGGAATGGAATTCGGGAGGACTTTGCGACCACGACATATTTTATGTGTCCCAGTCGCCATTAATATACACGAAGGATTTTCGTTAGATTTTTTGCTAAGCCAGGATTCGAACTCACAACCTTCCTGTAACAAGAATGACGTCCTAACCAACCAGGCCGCAGTGGACATAAATCCACTTAGTTAAAATATATGCCCGTATATGCTACTCTTGCCGATACTTAATCGGCAGATTATTACATTTCCCGCTAATTAGTTACGCTACAATTTTATATGAACAGTTCTCACCACAGTTACTTCAACAAGGAGAATTGTGTGTTATTTCCAATATTCTAAATAATTTTACAAATGTATTTTAACCCTTCTTTGCATGCTTTTTCTTTATTGGTGAAATAAATCAAGTTGATATAATTCATGTTCAAAATTAAAGGAAAAATGGTTTAAAATATCTTAGTATATGTTTATAGTATAAATTTAGCAAAAAACAATATGCTAAAAATGTCCATCATCATCCAAAGTTAGATCATTAGCTTAGTACTAAATAGAAATAAAAGAGGAAAATAACAGAAACACGTGTTACAAACATTTTTTCCACTCATTTTAAATTTTTTAGCAATAGAAACTCTAATATAATAAAACAAAATTATAAACGAAATCATATGTTTATTGCAACTACAACAAACAGCGGAATGAGACAACTTTAAGCTCGTTTCACTGATAATGACATTTGTTTATTTTTGACAGCTATGTTTCTTTTTATGCAATGGTCATTAAAATGGTATCCAAACACGATCAACTTAAAGTGAACTTGTTCTTTTATATAATTTTTGGGCATTATAGGTTATGATGGAAATTTCCATTATTATGCAAAGAAGGGGTAATGTACTAAAAAATTGTTTCTTTCAAATAATACGCTTTTTAGAAGATATTTAATCTAAATTCTCTAGTTTTTTGGAAAAAATAACATATTTTAAGAAAAAGAAGTAGATTTTAAAAGTTGATTGGAAAAAATTTGAATCACTTAAGAAAAAATAAAAAGACCCCGTCAATAAATCTGCTCTCTGATAGAATCAAAATTATTAAGAATAACGAATTTCGTTTCTCGGGATGAAAATTGCGCGGTAAAGTCTTAAAAACTCAATAACATTTGTTTTTTAAGTTGAAACGAGTGAATGAACACTAAAAATTGCTTCTAACAATTCGATAAAAGAACAGAAACACAATCCACTTGATGTATTCTCCAGAATAACATGATCGGAACAAAAAAATCTTTTCATCTTCTAAATCGAAGGAAATGGCTCCTAGCGATTCTTATTTGGAGTTGAGTTATTCCGCCGCTGTGTGGCAGCTATTCTGCATGTCAATGAAGCATCTGCCTGGGGGTTAAATGGGGACATAAAGTTTTCCTATAAAAGCTCAGTTGTATGAAGATGACAGCCATGGTTAATAATGCCGTGATTGATGCGGCTAATTATTGGCTCGTTAATGGGCCAATGTCTGTCGTCGTATTTCCCCTGGGACAAAAGAATGTCGCCACTTTTCGCCCAGTTGTGTTTCGTTTGGCGAACCATTGGCCATGTCTGTCTGAAAGGGAGAGATTTGGCGCTGTATTCAATTAACGTTTGTCACATTAATTCTTCCCAATGAAAATCTTATATATTAGCTTTAACATGTGAATTCTGAAAAATTAATTGCACTATTTAGTACTTTCGATAGTGCTTTATGTATAAAAGAATACAAATTTAAAATGTTTCAAATTTAATCATTAAAAAATGAATTTTATATAATGTAGTTAAGATATTATAATAAGCGTAATTTAAGTGATTTATTACATAATTGTTATTTATTTATACATTTTACTTTTGCAAAAAGTGCCACCATATTGACAGATTGGTTTACAGGTAAGAATGACATATGTTAACTTAATATAAAAGGTATTTTGAAAATATTCTGTTAATTTTACAAATTGTATCAAATTGATTTGTAATCTAATTTCATGAGCAGAATTTCAGAGAAATATCTTAAAATCTCTTGAAATGTATTGAACTCAGTGCCAAAGCTCTAATGATGATCAAAACCATTCCTTTCGCGAAAGTAGAGATTTTGAAGTCGTAAGTGATGCTCATGTAGAATATTTTATCCAAAATAAAAATTGGCTAATGTCAATATTTTTACAATATATTATGAACACTAAGATATGTGATATATATTTCTCATTTTTTTAAAATTTATTACTAGTAAATCAGTTTATTATTATTACATGTTTGAAATAACATAACAGACAGAAGAAAGAAATTGAACTTGGTACAGTAATACCAAAAGTATAGAGACTGGAGTAATGTCTAAATAACAGATTGTTTATTTTATAATTTGATCCAGAAAACTATTGTATCTTTGTTGATGTTTTGTTTCCGAATTCATCTTTAAATAAGATATAAAATAAACGAAATTAGCATCTTACAATAATATTCAACTTAAAATACTATTTTTTCAATCCAATTAAAATTAAAATGTAATAAAATACCTAGAGATATGGTAACAATAACTTACGAAACCATACTGATATTATCTTTCTTGAATACTTATCATCCTATTTTCGTACTAATCTTTTTTCATATTTTCGTACTAATCCAGATTTCATATTTTTAGAGGAAGCGAATAGTATTATTTGGTTTCCTTTCCAAATTAAAAACGTTTTAAAATACAATAATTGAGAGAATTGTCATGAATGGCGTGGAAATATGTTAATTAATCTCAAGCGCAATATAAAAATTTTACTTTATATTATTCTCAAAATATAATTACATTACTGGCCATTAAAATTGCTACACCAAGAAGGCGACATGCTACAGACGTGAAATTTATACGAAAGGAAGAAGGTGCTATGATATGCAAATGATTAGCTTTTCAGGGCATTCAGACAAAGCAGGCGCCAGTAGCGACACCTACATTGTGTTTAAATGAGGAAATTGTTCAGCCGGTAACTCATACGCAAATTGCATTTGAACGTTGTTGCCTGGTGAAAAGTTGTTGTGATAACTCGTGTAAGAAGGAGAAATGCATACCAGCACGTTTCTAACTTTGATAAAGGTCGAATTGTAGCGTACCGGGATTGCGGTTTAAATTATCGCAGTATTGCTGCTCGCGTCGGTCGAGATCCAATGACTGTTAGCAGAATATAAAATCGATGGGTTCAGGACGGTAATACGGAACGCCATGCGGGATCTCAACGGCCACCTATCGCTAGAAGCCGAGAAGACAAGCTTATTATCCGCATGGCCGTAATGGATCGTGCAACCACGTCACGAGCCGTGAGTCAAGAAACGGGGTCGTTTGGAAGACAACAAGTGTCTGCACGAACAGTTCGACGACGTTTGCAGCAGCATGGACTCTCAGTTCGGAGACCATGGCTGCGGCTTCCCTTGACGCTGCGTCACAGACAAGAGCGCCTTCAATGGTGTGATCAACGACGAACCTGGGCGCACGAATGGCGAGACGTCATCTTTTCAGATGAATCCAGTTTCTGTGTACAGCATCATGATGGTCGCATCCGTGTTTGGCGGCATCGTGGTGAACGCACACTGGCAGCGTGCATTTGTCATCGTCGTACTGGCCCATCACCTGGCGTGATGGTATGGGGTGCCATTGGATACACGTCTCGGTCACCTCTTGTTTGCATTGATGGTCCTTTGAACAGTGCACGTTACATTTCTGGTATGTTACGACCCGTGAATCTACCCTTTATTCGAGCCCTGCGAAACCCTACGTTTCAGCAGGATAATGCCCGACCGCATGTTGCCGGTATTGTACGGATCTTCCTTGCTACGAAACATGTTAGGCTGTTGCACTGGCCAGCACGTTCTCCAGATCTTTCACCAATAGAAAACGTCTGGTCAATAGTTGCCGAGCGACTTGCTCGTCACCAAACGCCAGTTACTACGGTTGGTGAACTGTGGCATCGTGTTGAAGCTGCATGGGCATCTGTACCTGTACATGCAATCCAATCTCTGTTTGATTAAGTCCAAGCGTATAACTGCTGTTATTACTGCCAGAGGTGGTTGTTCTGGGTACTGATTTCTCAGGATCAGTCCCGCAAAATTTTTGAAAATTCAATCTCTTGTTATTTCTAGTATAATATATTTGCCCAATAAATATCATTTTGTTATCTGCATTTCTTCCTGGTGTAGCAATTTCAATGGCCAGTAGTGTATAATATAAATCAGTTTGTCAAAATTTTGTTGAGTTAAAAATATTTTTTATGATAAATAACATTTAAAACTATGCATAGGTAATAAATTTATAATTTAATTTAAAATAACGTTTTATGTTGTATATTACAATTTGAAAAACTGGTTGTAAGTTGTTTGTATGTTAAACTTGAGATCCATTAAGAAATATTTACATCAACTTATTTTTATAAGCAACCGTGTACATATTTTAAATAAGAGGGGACTGTATATATATTACGTGTATAATTCGCCCCACACAAAAATAACCATGATTTACAGTTGTATGTTATTTCAAAATGCTAAGGAAATTCATCGCATTTTACTGGACAGTTAGAAGTGTCAAGTGGTATTATTTTTTCTTTCAACTGATGTCTATAACTACGTTATAATGAATTACCTGGCGCTATGACTGTGAAAAAGCAGGATGACTGCTGATGACCTATGCTGTTGTTCGCCCAGCAGAATAGGGTGCCGTAGTCTGAATTTGTGACAGGCCTGTAGGTGGCATTGCTGACGACACCTTCGCTTTTGTGTTGAAGATTGTAGTGTTTTCGTACCGTGTTGCTGAATTCCCACTTGAAGGTGACGTCTGTGGGCTCTGCCACTACCTCACATCGCACGATGACGCTCTCGTTCAATCCCACGACATAAGTGATCTGTTGGTTTTCCTTACAGACAGGGGCATCTGAAAAAATAAACACGAGTTGAAAACAATTAGTTTTATGCTGTTGGCGTTAATCTGCGATTTAGGTCCCCTACTCTGCCAACTTGGCAATAAATGCTCCAAACGTGGTAAACCGGACGTTTTTATACCTAATGAGCTCTTTATGGCAACCATTCGGAGGAAATAATTTGAGCTTTTTCGCGCATGCTCATTAATTGGTTTTTTCTTTTAGCATTTTCATTGGTCGTTAATTAGTTTCAGTTTGAAAAATCAATCATTTTCATTGGTTGCTAATTAGTTTAAAAACGTTAAAAATCGTATTCCATTATCGCCATGGCAACAGCGTTTTTGAAAACCCGCCAGGTACGGGACCCACAGCACACTTTCGCCAAGTTGGCAGAGTAGGGGACCTAAAGCGCATTTTCACCGCTGTTGGTCTTCTCGATTAACTTGTTCTTTTACTTAGAAAAAGTATCATATACAATAAAGTAAAAATGAATACTCTAAATTATAAAAAAAGAAAAGAAATTTTGATTTGAAAATTTTTATTTGCATAGTTTGGCTGTGTTTATCTGAAAAGTATTCAATTTCTTTTTTTTTTAAATGAGAAGGAAAAATGGAGAACAATAAACTTATATCTTCAATGAAACAAATACATAAAAATTTTATTTTTAAGTTCAATTCCATCAAAATAAAAAAAATATAGATCGTGAGGTTAAATGTATTATGAAATATGAAATATGTCTGTGGTCACTACAGTGCAATAATTTCTTTTTGAAATTTGGCGATAAATTTCATTGTTTGGCGCCATCTAGTTTTTCGCAGAAATAATCGAAGAGATAATACATACATACTGATTAGTTCTTTCTGTCTTGAAATACAAAGTAATTAATTATAATATCAATTCAATCAAGATCTCTAACTTAAGGATTTTTGATTCACTGCAAAATACAAGCAAAATTATGCCAATGTTTTCAATTTTGGTAAGTGTAATTTACGTAAAGAAATTTTTTAAGCATGCTATAAAAGCATAGAATATTTAATGATTGTTAATAAATAAAATAAATAAAACTATAAAATATTGATATTCATAACCAAAATAAAAGAGCAAAACATCAAATTCGAATGGAAATTAGAGAATCATCAAATGTAAGCATGTGAAATTTTTATAGTAAATTAAAATATTTCTAATATCTAATCATATCAAAAGCTAAGTCTAAATTATTTTGCAAAATTTTTTCATTTGCGCAAAATTTATCATAATAAAAAAGTTGCCAGTTGTCGCTAAAAAATTTCAAAATTGTTTCGAAAAGAATAAATGACAGTTTTATCATTCAGTTTATGTTAAACTAGAGTTATTATGTATTTTCAAGATTTTTTAAACTTTTTATTTCCCACAAAGCTCATTATTTTTTAAATTTATATGTACATGTTAATGCATAAAACTATTGATTTTAAATATTTTTATATTTAAGTCAGACATCAGAGTAGAGTAATGTTGTCCAAAATATTTATAATTTTATGCCAATATTTAAAGAAATCTTAAAAAGAAGAAAGGAAGAAATTCCATTTAAAAAAAAAAAAAAAACTAGCATTTTATATTTTCTTTTGTTGGGATCACATTATATTCATTACCTTAAATCTCAATGTTTTGACATATGTTTCTTAGAATTAGGGTTAATTTTATATTAGTTCATAAAAATTACTTTTTTATTATAATATTTACCTTAAAAATAAGATATTCAAATGGAATGCTGATTAGTGTATTTTTATCTGAAATTAATTGAGCTATGCATATAGATAATTACTCAATCGTATGAATATAGATAGAAACCAAAAATTCTAATCAATTTAAATGGTTTCTATTTACATTGATTAAAATATAATTTGCATTTATATTGATAAAGTATTAAGTTTCAGCGTGTTGATTTTATTTTAAGTTGGCTTGATAATCAGAATGCTAAATAAATTTAGAAGGCAATATCAAAAAATTTTCAGATTTCTTAAATTATGAGAAACTATTTTTTTTTTGTTCGGTGGATTATGAATAAAAAAACACATGAACAGTACAAAGTGTTCCAAATTTTTAAATAGCTTATAAAATTCGGTAATTTAATTTCTGTCGTTTACTCACGACTGATATTCAACATAAGTTCCTGGCTCATGCCTCGTCCTTCATCGTTGATGGCATAGCATCGGTACCGACCACGATTCCGCCTGGTCAGTCGCTTGAAGACTAGGGTGTTGCCACTCACTATGTCCGTCCTGGACTCGTTGTGAGAGAGTGGCAAGTCGTTGAAAAGCCAGCCAATCTTCAGTACTGGCGGATTGGCCTCTATTTCGCACACCAATCTCACGAAGTCGTCTTCCTTTGGTTGCCGATTGGCTTCTTCTTTGATTAGCTTCAGAGACACTTGAGGTAAATCTGCAGATCGTTTAAAAGATCACTTACTGCGAAACTCATTTCATTTTAATTTCATAATAAGCAAAAAATATATTATTTTATGATTTCATAAAATTTTGTTCGATATCTTAATGTATATATTCATTTAAAATATGCTCAATAAAGAAGTTATAAGTACGTTTAGCAAACATATCCTATTGATAATAATTTGGGCCTAACTTATGAAGAATAATTCTGTTCTAAGAAATTCTACCTAATGGATAAAATTAGGTAGAATTTTAAAGTACGTCAATAAAGAAGTTATAAGTACGTTTAGCAAACATATCCTATTGATAATAATTTGGGCCTAACTTAGGAAGAATGATTCTGTTCTAAAAAATTCTACCTAATGGATAAAATTAGGTAGAATTTTAAAGTACGTCAATAAAGACGTCAATAAGTACGTTTAGCAAACATATCCTATTGATAATAATTTGGGCCTAACTTATGAAGAATGATTCTGTTCTAAAAAATTCTACCTAATGGATAAAATTGAATGTAGAGTAAGATCCATTACTTTATACATTTTATACACTACTTAACATATATATATATATATATATATATATATATATATATATATATATATATATATATATATATATATATATATATATAGATATATATATATATATATATATATATATATATATATATATATATATATATATAGATAGATAGATAGATAGATAGGAAAATGATGTTATTAAAAACTAATATTAAATTATATTATTGAAAACTATAATTTAACTGATTTCATTTCACTTGTAGTAAATTTTACGCACCTTAATTATAAATAATAAAAATTGATGAAGTAACACTGGAATCAATTATTTGAAAATTATTTCATACCTTTTATCATCGAATATATTATTTATTTTTAAGGTTTAATACCTTAAAAATAAATGGCAAAACTAGTAAGATTTTTAAAATAAAATTAAAATTTTTCATTTATCTTTTAGATGTTTGTAAAAGTCACACAGCTAAATTTTTTAATGTTAAACACGTAATGCCATTTCATATTTTTTTTCGATAATTTACGGTAATGTTTTAAAACAATATGAAAAAGGCCTTGACCTAAAAATACTTTCTTATAGTCTAGATAAATATGTATTTTTATGTTAAAAAAATCTTTTTTCACATATATTTCCGCATCATATTTTATGAAATTATTTTGAAAAATATCAAGTTTTAATAAATTTATATCATAAATTCTTTAACATTTGTGTCTCTTTTCTTTCATCAAGTTAAAATTCCCTGTCAAATGTTGACAGTTGTACCATACGTAATTTTGCGTTGGGAATCATTGAAAAAATAAATCATGTTCTAAAGCTATAAGTGGACTGAAAAAATAGACTTCTGTTTGGGATGAAAGGGAGAAAAATATTGAAAAGGTCATAGCAAGAAATTCTTTGACTCATAGGATTGGTTGGCTCCATCAATTTCAAAGAGAACTCAAGAAAAGATTCTTCTCAAATAATTTTTTGGATTGCGTCGAGCTGAGTTGTCTTACCTGTCCCAGACTTTGTCACTTTTCTTTTTGCGTTAAAGCGAAATCATTTTTTGGTTGTTCAATTGAGGACAGATGCTGCAACTTCTATTATGAGGCAAAGCCTTTTATTTTATTTCCAGAGCTATTATGGCGATAGTTGGAGAACGCCATTTGTTTTTACTTGCTGTATCGCTTTCGGTCTGGAATGAAATGATAGAAAAAAGTTCGAATTTTCGAAAACGATTTTTCATTTTTTATTTTTTTATGCTGAATGGACGAAAGTAATCCACTCCCTTTTTTCCTCTTTCTCTCTTTTCAGACCTAGCTGATTTGTCGTATTTGTACATTTTTAGGTTATTTGTTTAAAAAAGTATACATCATAAAAGAAAAAGAAGAAAGACCACAGATTTCGGATGTGTGTTTTCGCGTGTTGTTTGCTTGTTTTGATCTTCTTTTGCAGCATTTGGCGTCACGTGAAGTGTTTGTGAAATGACTACATGTGTAGTAACAATGGGAGTTGTGCGAGAAATAAAGTGCATTTCATTGGAGCAGAAAAATAAAATTCTTTGGCATCTATGATTTTTGTGGAAAGAAATTTAAATAAAAGCAAAATTCTTCTTTGTTTCAGGTTTTCTGATTAGGATAAAAAAATATAATTGCATTTCACACATAAAAAAATACTTTATCTTATGTCATACACAAACACATTTCTATTTTAATAAATTAAAAACGGTATTTAATGTATTTTGTTGTCTAGAATTTTGATGGTAAAACTATTCTTATTTAAATATTTAAAATATATATTCACATAATAATAAGACATACCAAAAACTGTAAGATATCTTTATACTTAATGATATTGCGTATTAATATATATATTAATGCGTTATGAAATCTTAATTTCTTGCATGACCTCAAATGGCAAAATTATATTTACTCGATAAAATAAAAACATATTTGAAAAGAATTTCCAGATTAAAATATATTTCATAAATTAACCATAATATTTTTGAAGAATAAAAATAAAAATCAACAAGTTACATCGTTTGTTAGACGTAATGTATTAGAAGTAATTAAAGTAATTGTATAATTTCCTAGTCACCCATAAATGTGGCGTAGAGAAATTACATTTCTAAACATGTTAAGAGTTTCACTGTGGTAACAAGCGATGAGTTGCTTAGGACTAAAAATCTTTTTACTTGTATGCGTTAAAAAGGACAAGTAAAAGTTATTTTATAGCTTTTCTATTTATTTTATGAGAAAGTTTTAATTTTCTACCAATTTGTTTTCACTTTTAAATTAGCTAAGTTTATGGAGTAACTTACCTATAAACTAAGATCTATAATTTAAAGCAAATCAGTTCTAAATCAGAAAATAAAATATATCATACTGAATTTTGAAAACTAACATTTTGGTAGTTAGAAAATTAATTGAGGGATTGATCTTGAGGAAGCCATCCAGGAATTAGTAATGAGTAAAGCAGCTAAAAATAAATTTTAAAAAAATAAATTTTTCTGAAACTGATTTTTGAATTATTAAGGTGAAAAAAATCACATTTAACTAACTAAAAATCTGAACAATAGTGTTTAAATCATTCTTGTTTTTAACAATATTTACACGGAAGAGACAAAATGTTATGCCATCTCCTCGGAGATCTTGCAAACTTTTCTCTTGAGTAATGCCATTCCTCTATTCCATGGAATTGGAATAGAGGAGTTGCATTACACATGTGGGAACATGCATGAGTTATGCAATTTATCTATTCCATTGAAGTTACTGATGTAGCTTTCGGATCAATTTGATCCTATTGCACTATTTTACTACATAAGACAACAACATATCAACCTCGATGGTTTGAATTTGAGCCCACCTAGCTGTCGTTAGAGACATGTTATAATGTGGGAGCAATATATAATTAATTCTAATAAAGATTAAATGTCACTCTTGTAATGATGTGCGTGATAGTAAAATGCTGCTGATATAATTGGCTTTGACAGATTGAGAAGAGAAATTAGCACCGCCCAATGTCTCAGTTCATTGGCTGTCTTTGTGAGTATCTACCCCAAGTGGGTGGGATTATGGTAAGATGAATAACAGATAACACAATAATAGAAGTGTTCGGAGATTACCAACGACACAGTTACATACCTATCTTCGTAAAATAAGATCATTGATAATCACGTAAAATACTTTTGAATCGTGTATTTAGAAACATTTCTACTTTGACTGTCATATGTGCTCTAGCCTTTCACAAAGCTCGATATAGCCTCTAATTTCCTGTATCGTTAATGGTATGTATACGTTAAACATGCTGCACCTGCTGCTCATTTCGCCGTCATTCCCCTCCTTAGCATAGATGGCGCCAACATCCAAAACGTAAATTCTCGTTGCCACATCTCAGGCGCTAAATTGGAACCTTACAGAGGACCCATTTCGATTATGCAATGTTTTAATTGTCAATGATTCAACCATACAGCCGAATAATGCCATATGACACCTCGTTGTGTCAAATGTGCAGGCCCACACAACACCAGGAATTGTGAAATTGATAGGATGGAAATCCCGAAATGTTGCAACTGCAACGGGAACCATTCTGCCAGTTATAAAGGTTGCTCCAACTTTCCTAAACCCAGGAAACACAATTTACCTTATAACCCCAATATTCAAAGAAAATTTCAAAGCACGGTTAGACCAGAGTTCACTTATGCAAATGCAGTCAAGAGCAACACCACCTCACAACCCAATCTAGTGAACTTAGACGAAATTCCAAATGATACCACCAAAAATGAAATTACTAATTCTTCAGGAAATAAAATCAATTTTCGATGGTATTTCACCTACAGAATTGCTCAAAGAAATAAAAAAAAAAACAAGTTCCCCCATGGATAAGCTATTCATTCTAATGAAATATATTAAATAATTATTCCAACGTATCAATTTTTATCTCCTGTACTCTTCTTTTTTTTATTTTTGTTTTCCTTTTCATTTTTGTAATAATTAAATTATTACCTCATCTTAAAACTATAGTTTAAATATTTTCAGGCGATTTTTCAGAAAAATCATTAACCCCGCCCCTTTAGAGCACTTTTAACTTTAGGCCAATCAGATTCAGTTATAGTCCTAACATCATTTCTTCTAGCCGAGGGTTGAGGATCTTCGATCCAGGTACCTCGAAACTAATGCCTGCGGCATTTACTTCCATTTCTTTAGCATAGGTAATCATAACGATAGCGCGCCAACACCCAATTAGGAAAATAATTTCGAAAATACTCATTTTGACCTTGAGACATAACAATCTTTCCACTGTCAAATTCTCTTCAGTGTTTCCAATGACAGACACAAGAATGGTGCTTGAAATATGTATTGAAATTGCATTATTTAAAAAAAGAAATAGTGTTTTTTTTTGTGTTTTGTGCAAACTGAATCATGCTCATGCAATAAAAAAGAAGGGAGTGGACAAAGCATACGGCGTGACATGCTTAACGCCTACCCACACGTAATATTGAGCAATCTGACATCTTCGATTTGGCTGTTGTAGAGCTTGGTGTTTTCTGACCTGCAAACTAGGGGTGACCTGTGGTACTGGAGCTTGGGCTGTAGTCGGAGGACAGAGGAAGTGACGTTGTCGTGGACGGTTTCGATGTGGTCAGAGAGATCTGTGCCATTCAGCCACCACGTGATCTTGGCGGACGGCCGGGACCCCACTGACTCGCAGTAGACCTCTACGGGGCGTCCGGCGGACAGGGCCGTGTTCTTGCTTATTATTCTGACCATTAGGGGATAAACTAAAAAAGATGAAATCAAAGCTTATTTACTAAAATTTAACTTATATGGCAAAATTTCAAGCACACTTTTCTTGATTAATTTCCATCAAAAAAATATATACACACACAATACTTAGTAATGTATAGATATGTAAGTTAATATTTTATGTTAAAATTAATCAAAAATTAGTATGCTAAATATGCAACGTCTGAAATCTTAAAAAAACAATTTTAGATCAACATATTTACAGATAATAGATTTGTTTTAATTATCTATTATCTCAAGTTAAAAATAAAGATTATTTTGCTCAAACCATCGATGATTATAAATCTTTATTTATTTAATTATTACACAATCAGATTTAACCCCTTAAAGCACGAGTTTTTTTCGAAAAAACTTCCAAAAATTATCTATATGCCAACTATGTTAAAAGTTTAATTATAATTTAATATTAATATAGATGGCATATAATTTAGCCTATCTAGTTTTACTGGATCGTGTCTGAGACGGGCATTAGAAATAACAAAAGCGCCCGTGTGAGACAAGCATGTGGCAATGACATTCGCCCGTGTCAGACACGGGCAAATGCTTTAAGGGGTTAATTTGAAATATTGTAATGCACATTGAAATATAAATTCATCATACACATAATACATGTCATTATAATTTTATACTAAATTTTATAACGTAATTAGCAACATAAATTGTACTTAAATTTGCATTGATAGAAATTGAATTTATATTTTATTTTACAAATTTAACTTAATAGTCGAAGTGTAAATTTAGTACAAAATCAAATGATATTATTTATTAATTTTTAAATTTAATAATAAATTAAGCATTAAAAATTAACATGTTTTAATAAAATTTACAGAAAAATATATAATGTATTTATATACTCACAAAAATGCAATATAACTAAAAAACTGTGTAATGCAAATTTAAATAAAGTAATATAAGCTGAATTATATTATTTCAAATGAATTTATGTAATATAATTTAATTTATATAATATTTTATGTAAGCTAAAATATAAAATAAATTAAATTATATTACAAGCTAAACTTTTATTACTTATGTAGCATAAAATAATTTGTTATAAATTGCATATAATATAAAATTAACATAAAAGTGCAATATATATGATTTTTGAAACATTATATATTTTCGTTAAATATGAAGTTTACGGTTTTGAGAAATTTGAATGTTTCATGACTTTGTCTTTTCAGTAGATTTGGAGCAAGTTTCCTTCTATCATAATACACACCGCAATGGAACAGGAGGGGATTAAATTTACAAAAATATTTGCAAGTTTTAGCAAACTGATAGAATGCATAAAATTAAGTCGGATTAAATTAATCTGGAGCTTAAAAGATAAGAATTTCGTTTTAAATATCTTTTCGAGGAATTAACTTTTGCAAACATTTATTCAATGTTATTCTATTACATCTTACAACTTTACACCTACATATTTCTCATTTATACATTTACAATTTATAAATCCTTATATCGAGATTATTATTTGATTAAATGTTTGATAGTACCGAGTCCTTGCAATAACATGTCAACAACTTCAACAGCAAAACCCAACGCATTAAATATTTTAAACTTCAAATATTGATTCATTCCATTACAAAGTAGAATAAAATAAAATCAGTCGATGACATTATTTTAAACAATGTTTCGCTTACTCTTACCGAGATTAATTCGTTTTCTTTAGTTGGAAAGCATTTATCACTAAGGATTAATTTTATTTATAAATAAGTTGAATCGTTCACATTTATCGATATTTTTTTGTGATATCAATAAATGTGTGTCACAGAAAATGTTATTATCTCTGTAACACAGTTTAAAAATATTTAAACAAACGCTTAATAAGCAGTTCAATGGCTTGCGGCTACTGTAATGCATTTTAATTTCGTAAATTGGCTTCCGGGAGCACTTTTCTCAGACAGTGGGTCATAACCATGTATTGCAAGGGAGGAAACCTGGAAAAATTTCAAACATTCACTACTACAGATGAAAATACATAAAATATAATGCACATCCAATTTCCATTGTTCAACAGTGGATAAAATCCTGTCTGGGAATTTTTGCACTGTAGAAAATTCTCCCACCAGTAGGCATTCGTGAACCAAGTTAAGACATTAGAGAATATTTAAAATAAAACATTTTATATAATTTGGTTGATGGAAAGTCGATTGAGATTTGACTACTAAATGCCGATTTAGATATAAATAGAGCTCTTTGGGGAGGTCCAGGTTTCGAATCCCGGTTATGGATGTACTTTCTCTCTCCCCTGTATTTGTTATTTCATTATGTGAATGATTACTTACCCTAAAAACGGGTACGGCTCAGTTGAAAAGTGGAGCAGCGCACTCTTTACTGCCAGTCTAGCTGGCACATGATAACAACAACATAATATATCAGAACATTAATTATGTAATTAACTGTCAAAATTAGCGTGTACTAAAAGACTATAAAGTGTAACAAAATGTAAATTAAATTCTATTGATAAGAGAATTGAGTTTTGAAGATCATTTATTATTATTTTTTTAAACACACATTGGTTTTCTAAAGAGCACAGTTAAAAATTTCTTCAACATTGATTTAATTTATTGTTGAGATCGAAAATTATAATGATATATAACGTGATCGATTACGAAAATCAAAATCTAAATCCACATAAGCATTGGCATAAAAAAAGGCAATGTTAAAAATTAGATGCAATTAAATATTAATGTTATTCCATAAAGAACCTCAAAAATATTTGATTTCATTACCTTTTTGTGAATCCATTGCTATAGATGGGTAAGAACGATTATTATTTGTGAATTGCAATATCAAGAACTCGTGTTTTGTTGTCTTAGATTATGGTTAATTTTCGCATTTAGAAGTAATTGCCTTATTAAACAAGACTATATAATTTGATTATCTTTTTGTGAACTCATAGCTAAGAATGAAGGCAGGTAAGAAAGCAATACAATCAAGGACGCGTGTTGTGTAGTTAATTTGAGTAGATTATATGTTTGGAAAGGAATAATTGCCTTTATTAAATAAACAATCAAAACCACCCAATTTCGCCCGCATTTTAGTAAATATTTTAAAAATGTACTAAAGGATATTTCTTCAATTGGATTTCGAGATATAATACATCAATACAACATAGTGCTAGAGATCAATTGATATAAGTTTCTGTAAAAAATTCCCATTTTTGTGTTAAAAAAATAATAATATGCATTTTTTTGCATTAAAAATTGAATAGACATAAGTTTAGCCGTCATTCATTAAATCATGTAATTTAATTCTTGAGTTATTTCTTTTAAAGTGAAGAAGGATTTGAAAACTTCTTCAACTGCATATATGCTCTTCAAGAATTTGCATTCCTAATTTAATAATTGGGACAGGAAAGAGAAAATGCAAATTAAAACACGCTAAAAGATAAGTTAATAATCATCACAGCTGTAAGAAATATTAGAGTTCCTGACTTTTGGCAGAGAAAATACAAATTTTAATTAACGAAATAATTGAATTTAGAAATGAGTATACAGATGTTTCAAAATAAAAGAATGTTAAAAGTTTCAGAATAATATTTCTACATTATTACATGATTTTGAAAAAAAATAAGCAACTAATAACAACTAAACTAAAGCAATGTGAAGTCATAAGAGTGTTTGCATTATTTTGATGTTAGTTTAATTAATTTAATTTTTTATTGATCATTTTATATTTTTACTTTAATGAAATTGCTGTAATTTTTATCAAATCCTACAAATGTGATTTCTGATTTCTTTTAATTAATTAAATATTAATACCTCATAAAATATAATTTCTTGATATATATATATATATATACACACACACACACACACACACACACACACACACACACACACACA
>JAPDSC010159707.1:0-29126 GCA_026290005.1 Latrodectus geometricus
ATATATATATATATATATATGGCCAGTTTCTTATTCATTTGGGCTTAAGGTGAAACCTTTTTAAAAATAATAACGTCAGATATATTTAGATTATTGCTGTATTTAAAAACCAAAAGCTTTATTTAAGACCTTAAAATTTTAGTGTAAATGGAAGAATGAAATGATTATTCATTCATGAAAGTTTAACTCAATGATATTTGTATTAAAAATCATTAATTGTTTACTAATTGTCAAATAAAATAATCGTAATTTTGAAATTAACTCAATATTAAAACACATACTAAGTGCTAATTTTTAATGGCCTAATTAAACTTTCCAATTATCAAATACGGAAGCCAACGTTTTTTGTAATGTTAATTTTTATTTTACAACTCAAACAGATTTAAACTTTGTTAAGGAATTCACTAATTATTTTTTTTAAAATGAGTTATACTGCATTATTTATTAGCACATATAGTTTAAGATAAGTTCAATGTATTTGAACATAATTAAAATAAAAGCGATTGTTTCGTTACTTGATGCGTGATGAAAATATCAAGTTTTACGAAGTCAATTCAAATTGACTTCTAAATATTAATGCCATTAAAAAATCAATATTATTCAAGTAGTCTCTCTTAATAATTTAATTTTAAATGATGTTTTAAATTAATTATTAATCAATAAATTATTAAATAAACATTATTTTTCTTTTGATGTATGCATATATACAACATCTTAATTGAATATGTAAATTATTATTTTTGCTTCATTCAGAAACAATATCTAGATTTCCAAGTCTATACCTAAATATTTTTTATTCGGGAATGCAAATATATTCAGAACATTTTAAAAACTAATTGAAAAGTTGTTTCTTTAAGTTTATGAAAGTTAGTAATAAATGCTATATAATTGACACTAATCTTCTCTGGAAGGGCTCAATATAATTAATGTTCTCTTTATAACATTCTGTATAATAAATATGCCCAGAATACTTACAAATTCCCTTAACATTCACTTCTGAATATTTCGATTTCCTTACATATGCTAACAAAAAAAAGCATTCTTTTTATTCAAATACTAAAAGATACGTATTAATTATAAATGAACTCGATTATGATTAATTCTCTGAAGCAGTCTATTTAAAAACGTCCTTCAATTGCAAGCACAATGTATTTGGCAAATATATTGGATAGTTAATTTCTATTCTTATCGGTGATTTTATGGATGAAATTTTCAAAAAAGCACCGGTATATGCATTTGAAAAATGATAAAAACATCGTGGCATTCATTTTTGTCTTGGAAATTTGAAAGCAGAATGAGCTGAAAAAGAACACGGCTGAAGCGCACTCGGTGTTAAATTTATTGACTCATAAACGTATTTCTCAACGAATAATATGAAAGCTATATACTTCCTAACATGAACCACTTAATTATGTGAATTTTAACAACAATGATATTCTAATTGTTTAATGGTTCACTTTAGAATTTGTCTGATTTAAACTAATTTTTACAAAAGTTGTTAATATGATTTTTGTCACAGAATTTCTTCTTTCGTGTTAATTAATTTATTTGGATACATCACATTTGAATGAAAATTTTGAAATATATTATTAAAATATTTGTTTCTTGTAAATATTGAAACAGAATAATGGCAATTCAAGTTTTCTTTTTGTTTATCCTTTCATAATTGTACCACAAGAAATATTTTAAAATTCTCTCTCACTGTCAAGTCTTTTTAAGTAAATAATACTCTTTATAATTTAACACGCACATGTTTAATAAAATTAAAATTATCCTGACCCATTCTAAAATTTAATGCACCTTTTTTTTTTTGTATTCTATTGACTTGATGAGAGTGACTTCAGCCACTTCTCTGTGAATTTCCCTTCAAGTGGAAGAGAAGGAATGTTTTAGTATTTAGGTTTTTTATTTCTGCACGTGTTCCAAGTTGAGAAAAAGAAAAGTTGAAAAAGAATGCTTAGGAAAAGAAAAGGGAATAAAAAAATTATCAGTCTTTTCTCAAATAGCTTTCGTCGTAATATGCAATTTTTTTTATTTACTCTTCTTTTTATTGTTGGTGTAGGTTAATTATTGGTCCGCTCGTTTAAATACTGCAAATTCTTGACATATTCTTGTATCTTAGTCCGTGGTACACTTCACGTCTGGGGAGAATAATTGACCACGAATTTTTATTTAACATCGTGCTTTGAACTTAGACTTTTCTTTATTTTTTGTTTTACTTGCTCTAATGCACAACTGAATGAGTAGAACCTTTCTCAAGGGGAGGGAAGGAAATGTTAATGGCTGTAACATTAGGAATCTTCTTTCGAACGGTCAGTTTGCGGTCCTGTCTTATTCATTGTTATTTTGTTGGCTCAGAGTTATAAAATGGATTGCTTGGAAATTTTTTATACTCTATTCCATGTGCTTAATTTTCTTACTTTGTTATGTAACAGCGAATATAATTTGTTTCTATATTGTCGTTGAATTAATATCACTAAAGTTATAAGTATTCTTTTCGTAGAACTATCTTAATTGCCTATATTTGCATTTCATTGATTACAATTCACCAGAAGTTTCTAAATCTATAATGTATAATAAATGAACTTAAAAAAAATACAATCTTCGTTCATACTTTTTACTTTATTCTTTAAAGTTAATGTTATTGGATTAATCTAAGACTATTATTAGTTATTGGATTAATCTAAAACTCTATTTTAGCAAACTGAGTCTAATTTTAATTGAATTTCATTAATTTTCAAAAATAAATTAATTTTCGTTTTTTAAAAGAAAAATAAAAAGCTATTTTTCAACTCATCATTGAGTAATATTTAAAATAACAAAAATTTCTAAATTGGAAATATATTTGAATATAGTTAAAAAAGCATTCTCTTTTTTTTTTTTTTTTTTTTTTTTTTTTTGTTAATTTACGTAAAAACTGCCTTCTTTTCATTTTATTTATTTATATTGCAAAAAATTTCTTTCCAATTTGAAAAAAACTCACGAAAATATAACTTGAAATAATTTCTCGATTAATCATAAATTTTTTTATAACTAATGAAGAAACTAGTTTAAGATCTCTCTTAATTAAGATTAATTTCCCTTCTTAAGATATTTGAATTCTATAAATCCCAAGAAAATGACTGAGATTCTAATATTATCACATTCCAAAAATTATTCTTTAAGTACTTAAAAAGGAGATTTTATTCGATAATTTAACGAAAATAAGTTAACTACAATTTAAAAAATTGTTAATTAAAAACGTAATTATAATACTAATTAAACATAAATTTATTTTATCTAATAGTCTAGTACCATCGCAAGAAAACAGTAGCTGAATATAATAGTATTAGTGTTTAAATTATAAAAACAAATCTGCACAGTAGAATTACCTTTTCCAAATAATTTTATAACTATCGCAATAAATTATAATAATGTAAAAGAATGGAATTTTATAATTAATTTGAATTTTTCTTTTCATTATTTTTGATTACTGTACTAAAGTTTGTAGTTTGTGGGAAAAAATCAATTTTCAGAAACTAAAATTTAATCTAGTATAATAAAGTGTTCCAAGATAACTATAAATTTAAGTTTCAGACTTTTAAATTCTCATTTGATTGAAAAAATATTTCAAAATTTCTCTCAGAATGTGAAAATGTTTATTTCAATTATCCTATTTTATTAGAAAAACTAATCTCCAAAGCAAGAAAGTTTATAAGAGCCTTGTAATGTTTATAATTTATTTTAATTTTATGTGTTTTAAAATCAAAAACTATAAAATGTAAATATCGATTTAATAAAAACTATTTTTTCCTACTAATCAAATGTCCTAATGTTTACAGTGAGAAATTGAAAATATTTGTCAAAATTGCTGAGGAGATTTTTGCTTTCTGAATATAAAATTGTCAGCATTTTTATATGTTTTAATATGATGAAAATTATTGTTCATTATATATAGGCAATTAAAATATATTTACATTGTTTTAATTAATTTTAGAGTTTTTATATATTACTCTTTATACCTCTTGTTATAAATTGTTAAGTAAGCGATTCCCACAGTTTAAGCTTGACAATAAAATGTATATTTTCAAAACTGCTATATTTTGCTATTTTACTCAAAAGTGTTAAACACTCTTTTTTATACTTAATATCTTTTACAGGAATTAAATTTTCAACTTGTCTTTACAATAGTTTTGGTAGACAAAATTTTATTTTGAAGAAACTTTTGCTGATCTGCACATAAAATACTATGTAAATTTCAGGATACTTTTTCACACTTTGAATAACAATATATAAATGCTTATATCTTTTTAAGAAAACTACTTTAAGGATATTATTTTTGAGGACATATTATTCATTCAGAATTTTAACAGCGTAGATTTCAATTTCGATATTAGTTTCTTGTGCAGTCAAAAATATTAGAAAAGATAAGTTTAATTATTTTTATTTTTTAATGTAAAATCTTGATTTAAGTATGTTTAAAAGTGTTTAGTAATGTAACATATATTTTTTAAAGTTTGTATTCACGATCACAATAATTCATATCCTGATTTTGCTTGTATCATATTTTACTATTTTACTCGCTTAAAAATTTTCATAATATTTCAAATTGATGTCAAATATTTTAATAGAAGTTTTTACGCTAATTTGAAATGTACCTATTGCATAATATAATATTCAAATATTCATTTTAAGTAATGTATTTTCACAATATTTTTCATGTGTTCTTCAAAAATGCGATAAAGAAACATATCACAAACAAATTCTCCTTTTATCGGAGTTCTTTTATGAATAACGTATTTGGAAAAGATAAAGAATATTATCTCTTTAAATTTATTAATCTATTTAAAGTTAAATATAAACATGTCCCGAAATACTAAATTGAAACTCAGATATTCTATTCTGAAATGTATGCTCCATTTTACATAAAATTAATAAGCTTCTTTAGAAGATAATTTTAATTTACAAATGTTTAAACTATTGCAATCAATCATAAATTCCCAAAATTAAGTATTTAAGATGCATTCTCAAAAAAAAATCTTTTTTAACATGGTTAACTCAAATGTTTTCTTCGTTATCAAGAATACGAGAATCCGTAAACCGATTTATTTTGCTGCAGCACACATTTAGAACATAAAAATGTAACTCAGAACTTAATGGATAGTGATTTATTTTATTTTACCTTTTAATAGGTTCCTGACCATGCGCCAGCGCATTTGGGCGCTGCTGCTACTCTTGATTGTCGCAGGAGTCCACATGAAGCTGGCTTCAGCAACGAAACACAGAAAGAACTCCAAAACTGCTCACAACCAGGAACTAGTAGACGCGTTTGAAAGGCGATTACTCGCCATGTTTGAGCTTCAATCTAGGCCTAAGGCCAGTAGTAATCGCAGTATATCGGATTATATGTGGGAACTGTACAAAAAACAAAATAAGCAGAATCGTGGCGGGAAAGCGAACACCATCAGGTGCTTCAGGGGACAGGGTAAGTATCATAATTATGATATTCCATTAAGATTGCTACAAGTTATTTGCCAGTCTCAGCTTCTGGGTGCCCAGTTTTAAGTCTAATTTTTTAAGCATCCCATTTCATTTTATGTAATAAGAAAATAAACATAATAAGTCTAAATATTATTTCAAAAACATTGCAAATTGCCATAATTTCTTGATTTCTAAATACACTTAGTCCTACGAAAACAAGTCCGTAATAATTTTTTATTCAGTTTTTTCAGGAATAAATCAAGCAACAACTCTCAAAAAATAAATAAGTCGCAGAATGTTACAGCGTTTATAGTATTTCTATTAAAAAGCTGGTAAACATCTATATAATTCTGCACTTTCATGTGCAAAATTAATCAATTTTTTCAGCGTCATTATTAGTACAAGAGTATAGAAATAAGATTATCGCTCGAAGTTATATAAATCTTATATATTGAAGAAATATTTATGTAATTAATGTAAAAAATAATCAAATTTTCATATTAAATGGATAGTTACAAACCTAAGCAATCGTTAAGAAACTTATTGAAGAAGAAAAAGTTACCATCATGAAACAATTGACATCAAGAGAACAATTACTAAGAAATATCTATTTTATTTCAATTATAATTTTCTTTTTTTAAAAATGCACTAAACTTTTTTAAGTTACTGAAATTTATGAAAAATGTTAGTAAAAATATATTTTGTACCCACCAGTTTAACAATCATAAAGTAATAGCTTTGAAATAATTTTCTTTTTCATAAAATTATTCTAAAACTACTAATTCCTTTTAATTATTATAATATACTTATTATTTATGCTGTAGAAAATATCCTTTTGTTCCATACTGTATACTACAACACAATGATTTAAAAATATTCTTGAAATTATATGTTCAATGATGATTAGTTACACAAATTTCTGAAAGTTTAATCCTATAAAAGATAAACATTAACACGATAGATAGACTGTCGATAACAGTTAATTGGTTATTTCAAACAAAAAGAATTAAGTAGTTTAAAGTTCTTATGTGTGAAACCACGTGTGAAATTTTCAAATATTTCACTTTCACTAGAAGGCTCAATATAGTCAGTTTAGAATTATCTTCATGAAGAAATTTAAATTTTCCTCTGCAACTTTTTCCTTTTGACCCTTCAACCATTTGATTAGTAACAGTGCTCCAAATAAATTTTGTCCTCAAATAGGCCAGGAACTAAATGCGGCTCTCATTGATCAAAATGTGCACTTTGATTTCTTTTTTAAGGATAAGAATATAACGAAGTCCTATTACTTTTTTCATCACGGTTGCTTTGTTTACATTATGTCTAATCAGCTTTACGGCTCAACTTATCAAGTAATGTGTGTTTCCCAACGCTTCTTCCCAGTGTCAGCGAAGTAAATATTTAATTAGATGTTTATCTTTCGTGAAGAGTGCAATCTGCTCAAGAGATGTAAATATTGGAGTAGCTTGTCAATCGTTTTTGCCAGAGCTTTCTTATCTGAGCCTCTCCATTCTGCACTTCTCCTTAGCAACATGAGATCTTCTCAAAATATCTGATGATTGGATTGCCTCAGATTTTGTCATACAAACATTAGTGCCAATCTCTCTCATGCTCTATTCAAACAGTGTAAATGAGTCTGTCAAAAGAAGAATACACGAAAATTATCAAGGCTATTTATTGTTAAAATTAATAAAAAAAATTGAAAAAGGATGATTATTATTCAAGTATTTATGTTATAAAAATGTATTCTAATATGTAAGAAATTAAATGTTGGACAAGGGTTAGATTGAATCACATTAAAATGTTTTTGAAAGTATTTTGACAGTATAATTAAGTGTAAATAATTTTAAATAAATATTCATTATTTTCTGTTAAGGTTTAACCACCCTTATTTGAATAAATATACAATTATGGAAGTCATATTTAAGAAAATAACATCTGTATAGAATAATTCAGTTCCATTAAACATTGTTATTCTTATATAATTATTTATCTTTTCTTAATAATATTCTCTGATTAGCAATTTATTTATTATTATCATAGTATCTTCTATAATAGGTGATTTTTCTTAATCTGATAAGTTAATATTAATTTCCAAACTTATTATTCTTTGAATATAATTTATTTAAAAATATTTACCGTAAAAGTTTGTCTCTTATCACTTAAATCAATTTATCCAGAGAAAGTATTTTATATTTGATTCTTAAGAAGTTCAGTACCATAATTTTATAATACTTAACTTCATGAATGTTACATAAACTGTAACACTAATAAAATTTATCCGCTAATATTTTTAATTTTCCTAAAATATGTTAATATTTAAAACAGTTTTTTTAAATTAATTTTCCGATAACATTTATCGTTTAATAGTTATTCCCTTTACAAATGAAACAACCTATAAGCCAATTGTTAATGATTTCGGTCTTATGTATCTATTCTAACCCATTCATTGCTTCAAAATGCATTCGAAGTTATTATTTTTAACCATCGTATTTTAAATAAATAAATATCCTTCGGGGTTAAGAATGTCACACTTTTCTACGAGAATTTTTCTCGCAATGTATCAAGTGTGAATGGGTTTTCCCCGACTAATTTTACCTTATCAAAAAAGGTCGCTGACTCACACATTTTAAATAGCACTTGAACAGCTGTTTCCAAACGAGGTTACTAGGACTACCACCTACTACAAGAGCCCAAAAATATTTTTGTTATTATTCTATTATCCACGGGGAATCCATTATTTCATTGAATGGCTTTAAAATGATTCCACGCACATCACGTGTGTTAAAATTCAAATAAATAGTTTGTCGTATAGTAATTGTAGACGCTTAAGATACAAGACCTATAATTATGTTAGTTTTGATATCTGACAATTAAGGCAAAATTTTAGGATTTCACTAATCGTAATGGAAATACTTTGTAGTATATGTTAAAGCAAAAAAATCTAGCATTAATAAACGTTTTTTTAATAACTAGCAAAATTATACCAAAAGGCAAATACCATGAATTTTAAAAAAATAAAATATTACTTAGCGAGATATTATGATTAATTATTATATAGATTCAAATAAAATTTTTGTTCATCGGAAATCCTTTAAAATTTTAAAAACACATTTTTTCAGAGTAAAAGATTGAGAGTAGGGTTTATAATCTTCACTGTTGGACATTAAATTAAATTATTAAAAACAGTGTGAGGAAAAACAGAAAGTTTCGTTTTGCAATTTTACTAATATTTTCTCTTAAGAATTAAATTAAGATTTACCACTAACATTTTATTATAATACAAATGAAACATAATATTTCTAAAAAATGATTTAATTAAATTAATAGATTACATAATTTTATATTGGTTTCAATTATTTCTGCAAAAATGTTTGGTAAGTCTTCGCTAAAGTAATAAATAGTACAATCTTAATTAATTGTTATATTACGGTATAAAGAGAAGATTCTGATTTTAATTAAATCTTATATATTTACTTCTAAAGGACGGAATAAGTATAGTCATTATAATAATTTATAAACTTCCTCATATTGTGATTAGTTCATTCATGGGTTCGATTCCCATTTTAAATATGGAAGTTTGCAGTGGTTCCAAGTCATATTTAAGTTTTAAAACCCGTTAGTCAACTTAGCCCTTGTGATCAAGAAATTAACCGAGGGATTGTAATCAAAAGAATTCTTACAAGTAACTGATTGTTATCATTAATTACTTGTTACACTTGGCATAATTGTTACTTATTTGTCATTAGACTAGGGCTGGTAATTCGACGTTAGGCGCCGATAGACAACGATAGACGAAAAAAAAGAAGCTCTACTTTCTTAAATTTGACTGTTTCTAGTGATGCTGTACTTTTTGGTGACACAGGAGAAAGTGAAAAGAAATTGCTGTTGATATTTCACTGAAGGCCTCAAAATAAGAAATCGCTCAAAACAAAAAATTCCATTACTGATAAATGATAAAAACAAAAAATATTGATGGGAAAAGAATTTTTCTCTCGCAAAAACGTTTCAATTGAATGCCCAATTTTTCCATCTACTTCCCTTTCCTTATCATGAGGTTAATAAACAAAAATGCACACAATATTTATATATTTACCATTGCACTTAATTATTCCCAACTCATTTCACGCGATAAAGCTGAATTGCGCAAGCGTTGACAATTGAGAGCTTTTCCTTCAGCTTGTTGAATGTCTGTGTGTGTTAAGAAATATACATAAATAAGATAATTTCCCGCTAAAGAGCGAACTGTCATGAGACTGATGAGTGGGCGAGAAATTGACTGTTGGAGGAAGTACAAACGGATCATGGTAGGAAGTTGGAGAGGAGGAAGATGGCGATTGAATTCTCGGAGTGGACATTTACTACCCTGACCTCGCCTGCTCGGGCTGTCTTCCTCGGGGCTTGACCCTGTTCCATTTAATCGAATGAAGGAGCGAAAAAGTGGGTCCCCCAGGTGTTGTGCTCAATACACTTCTCTATCCTCCTCTGCCCCCACCGCGAATTTATTTTTTCCTTTTAATATTTTATTTTTTCTCTAAGTTAATTTCTCTCGATTCCCTTTCACAAAAGTCTAAATCAGATTGAAGGAACAATAATTTTTAACAAATTTAAATTATAAGAATTTGACAAATTTGAATTTTTTTTTTTTACTATTTTTCTCTTAGTAAAAAATTAAGGTATTTTCCCTTTTAAATATTAAAGATATCTTAAATTTATATTGAAATTTTTTTTGGCAATTTTAAATTTAACATCAATTAAAAATTGATTACTTGAAAATTCCACTTAAAACATTCATATTCTCCGTTTTATTCTCTCTCTTTCGAATTTTCAATAAACTTAAAACAATTTTAAAACTAATTTTTTAAAATATTTAAAATTTTTTCTAAATAAAAACTGCAAATCTACTGAAATGCATACTTAAAAAAAATCATATAAATCGTATTAACTCAAATTTGAATGTTAAAATTGTTTCAATCAACAACAAAACTGAATGTAAATATTAATATGTACAATGAATATGATTCATTGTAAATCATATTCAGACTCTTTTTATAACATTTATTTACATCTATTTTATCCTATATTCGTGCATTCAATTAGTGAAATCTATTAATGCAAATGTAATTCATTGTCAGCATAATAGTACTATACCTCATTGATATCATTCATCATTTCAAGGATTGGAATTTCTTTTTTACTATTAGGAAAAATAAAATTCTTATTTTATTTAATGATTAATTCTTACAATACAAAAAAGTAAAGTAGAACAATCAATATAAATTGTACATTTTCGCTATTGATCTCTGAAAAGAATAATCAAATAAATGAAAGACTCAATTGGTACAAAATAAATAAAACATAAAATAATGCTAACATAGGAATTTTTAAAATATTATCAACAGATAATAATTGCACTTCACTTTCTGTTCTCTATAATTTTTTGGTCTTGGTCTTTCATTAAGTTTTATTTTCATTTTATCATCGGTTTACAATTTATAACTACTGCAAAATACAATTTAATGTATTTTCTTTTATGATTTCATAAAGCATCTAATTTTTATAACATTTTCAACTCTATTAGAAATGCAACCAATTTTTGTGTTGATTCAATTGTCCTGATATCAGTAAATGTAATAATTAGATTATAAACCTATTTTGCATACGCTTATAGGCATTTTATGAATATTTTTATAAAATGAGTAACATGCTATCATTACAATACCTTACGTTAGATTTCATAATACATTTGAAAATCTTTTTAAAAAAATTTATGCTTTTCTGTTAACAATTTCAAATTTTACTCCTATCAAACTCCCTTTACAATAAGGCCAATTTCAGTTTGCAATTTTAATCTTATATTTGTTAATGTTCGATATGTTTTAGATATGAAATTAAAAAATTTATAGATTGACTTTCACTTCTAATCTAATTTAAATCAATTGAAATTTCAATTAAATTTTTTTTGTGTAATGTTTCTAGTGTACTAATATTATAACGCATGTAAAAAAGCAATTTATTAAAATAATATGAACTCTTCTAAATAATTTTTAATATGTTTGTATGTTATATTTAGAATTAATTTTTAAAAATAACAAGTACCGATAGTTGTTTTATTAAATTGAAATTCAAGAAATTGACTGATGTTGATTTTTGTTTCAAAAATTAAAAGAATAAAGGATTTTCATAAAAATTACATTTTTAAATTAATATTATTTAATTGTTTGATATAAAACGATAATGTTAAAAATATTTATTATTTGTTGAAGTAATTTAAACTCTTTATAATATCAGGTGGAATTCCAGTCAAATTCCATTACTAACTTCCATTATCAACTTCAACCATCAAACTTCCATTATTTTACCACCTAAAACTCAAACAATCTTTAAAGATTAAACTTTAAAAAAATATCAAAGTGAACTCTATCAATTTGAAATCATATCTTTTTCATTGAATTGAATACAAATAAAAAAGAATTATTTAAAACTGCATAAGATTTAGATTAACTTGACCCTCTTTATGTACCGAAAATAATCTAGTTTTAAGGAGCTAAGTTTAATTTTGAATATTATTTATTCTTTTTCACCTATTATTTTTTGTTATTCCATTTTTATAGAATTCTTACTAAATGTAAGGCATATATAAATTTGTAATTTCAGATAATACAGAATGTTTAATGAAAAATTTTTTTGCACAATGGCCAGAATGCAAAATGATTCATTATCTAAAAAACGTAAAGAAAATTCTTTTATGCCTCATTCTTCAATGCATTGCGAACATTATGTCTGACTATGCAAACATAAATATTATGAAAATAATAGAATAAAAGTGAATGGCAAAATTCGATATGACATGTGATGTGCTACTTGCAAATGCAACCAATCATTTCTAAGCGATGTGACGTAATCAAGATTCCAATTGTACCTTGTTTGAAATCAAAAACTTTGTTCAGCTTCTGCTATTGGGTAAATGGAAATTAATTGCCCAATGCCAATAAACTTGACTCTATGAAATGCGTGCATGTACCCTTGAGAAATACCAAACATTAACTTCATGGTCATCTTTTGCGGTCACGCATATTTTTACGTGATTTTAATTTAAAAATAATTTTCCCTTTCCCGGAATGAATACCAAACGGAAATAACTTTTATATTTTTAAAGTATTTTGAATTTACTTATTTTCAGTTATTTGATTTAACAATTTTCATTACATATGTGGAATAAAAATAATCTTTTACTCCGTATTTTTTAATACAAATGCATATGATCCCGTTTAAAGTTTCCATAAGTTGATATTAATTAATGTTTAAATTTTTAGTAGTAATTTTAATTAACTGCATTCAATGTGAAAACAAAAATGTCAAAAAAAAGTTTTTGAGAATATGGTCATTTCCTTTTTTTAAGAATAAAATACTATTAAAGAACATATGAATTTTATTATTATTTCTTTTCAATGTTAGCTGACTTAAATTAAAATATTCTTTGAAAGAAACGATCATGAATTAATAGAAAATCTTATGAATTAAGAATTAATAGAAAATATATAAATGAATAAATCAAAAGTAAAACATAAATTATTTAAAAGTTATTTGATTATGATAAAGGGAATTTCTTATAAGCAAAATTTACGATGCAAAGAATTATTTAAAAAGAAATTTCTCAAAATGAGATAATAAATGTTGTAATCAATGTTTGAAATCTGAGCAGGCAATATTTAAATGAATAAATTAGCATTCTGTTTGGGATTACGAAAATTCTTTCCAAATAAATATTTTGAAATATGTGTTTTAATTATATGTCGCATTTCCTCTTGTTATTTCATTTTAATGGCAATTATGCAATACAGGATGTTACAAAATAACTATTTCATGATTTTATAAAATGTCTACACATATTCATTAATATGTTTTTTAATTAGCGTCGTATTGAAAATGTTTGGCTCTATTGGTACCAAATCTTTATCATCAATTATTTTATTTCTCACTAATTTCACTTAGCATAGTGATTTTAATAATTGTCATAGTTATACATAATCCATGACTAGGATTTTAAATAATTGAGATGTTTATATTTTAAAAAAAAATCCCATTATGTATTGGTTGTCGTCAGAGAAATTATGTATTAATATTAGTGAAGAATATTGTATTTATATAAAGGCTTGTAATTAATTATCAGCAACAAAACAGAAAAAAATTAACGAATTATAATCGTGATACACACGTTGTTTTAATATAAAAATTAAGACACCGGGGAAACGGATTTTATAAAATTTTCAACAAACTTTCAATGGTCAAAAACTCAACATTCTATTTTAATTAATTGAGGTAGTTTAATTCGGGAAATGTCTTTATTTGATTTATTAAAAGTTTGACCTTAATTATTAAATAATTTTCTTGAGGAAAAATGAAACTTAAACTACAATTTAAAATCAATGTTACTTCAGATAGGGAAACTAATGCAAGAAAAAAATTTTATTTATGGATTTTTCAAGGAATAAACTAATATAAAGATCTATTTCTCAAAAACTTTATTTATATTTATCAAACAGAATCAAAATTATTTCAGTTATTAACATTATAGCCTCCTAATAAGTTTTTATTAATAAGAATATAGTTTAATAAAAAGTTTAATACAGTTGACCATTATTAAATTTAAAAAAAGTAATTTTCTGTAGTATATTTTTAGCATTTAAAAGCTATTAAAGAAAGAACTTACTGTAATATTTACGAAAAAACTTAGTAAAAAGGTTTTTTTAGATTTAATGATGTATGAAGCTAAAATAATTTGAATTCCTGAATCATATTAAATTGACATTGGTCTAATTATTTATTTATAAATATGTTAGCCAGTTTTCTTTGAAAGATTTTGCAAACTATCGCAATAACTTTTCTTAATCTTTCACAAAACAATCAAGTAACTATAAATCGGCATAAAATGATGCAATGCATTTATATTTATATTTTTTTAACCTGAAATGTATTTACCATATTATAAACATATAGACACTTCCATTTTTTGATAAAAAGTACTTTTATTTTGATTATTTTTTAAAATTTTCTTTTACAAATATTTATTGATTAAAATATTTTCGAAAATAAAAATTAAAAAAAAATTGAATTTACCGCCCCCAGTACATAAGAACTTTTTTTATTACTATAACCCAATATGTATGAAAAACATTTTAAAAAACAAAAGTATTAAAAAACATAAAACAAAAGTTTTATACATTTGTATTTCGTAATGTTTATTTTGTAAAGTTTTGTACATATGTATTCATATTTATATTCTTATCTCCTATATTTTAAAATACAAAGAAGGGAATCTGTTGGAAATGAGTAAACATTTTTAGTATTATTTTCCTAGTAATAATAATCGTCAATTTTTCCACTAAATAGTTTGATAGTGTTAAGAGGCAAAAAATATACAATTTTTTTTTTTCAGTTGAATGTTCTTAATTTTAAATGTATCAGAGACATTAGATGGTTACTAAAGTAAAACATTTAATTACGCAAATATTTCAGATCATAAACTATCACATTAAATTTTGATAGCATTCTGCACTTATATTGTAATAAGCAAAGTTTGTGGTAAATGACACATAAAATTTAATAATCGTAATTGGAAGAAACTGTCCTTTAAATAACTACAAGAATTTTTAATGAGTACTTTCTCTAAAGACAAGTAAATTGAAAATTGTCATAAAAAATATCTTAATTTAAAATAGTAAAAATAGAAAATGAATGGTAAAACTGGGAAGTTTTTTGAGAAAGAACTAGTGTCACATCCAAAATTATATGAATATACAAGAAGTCAGCAATAGAAGCAGTCTGTCTGGTGTATGCTATAATAATCTGATATTTCTCTTAAATGATTTAGTTGTACCAATAATTTTCTACATAGTAAAATATATTATATATTTTCATTTTTATTTTTTTCTAACTCAGGGATCAAATCTTTTAGCAAAATTAATTTTATCTCATCATGCAAAAAGAAATTTAGCTTCTTTTTCCATTTCTTTATTTTTCAAAGATGGTATTAATAGAATCAGCAAAATCACTACTTCAGTTAGAAGTAAAAAAGTTCCTGCTTATGTACTCTTCGACTTATATTTTATCCAGAATCATTATAATATCTTACAGTAAATTATACTAAACTAATTTTAGAATATTACATATTTTATATATCACAAAAAATTAATTATATATTTTATATTTGCAATAAATTACTTCTAAAATGTTTGATTAAAAATTAGCAGAAAGTCCAATACACAAATCTTGAAAAATGATTTGATATTTTAAATTTTATCCTTAAATGACTTATTTATAGATGCAAAACTGTAAAGGGTATTAAACTTTCTATTTATTAGGAAAAAAAAATTAAGCTTTAGCTAAACTTCACTTGTTAATATTAATTTCTTTTAACATTTAAAACTGTCATTTAATCAGCTTAATAATTACCTCATGTTAGCTAAGTTTCATACTATTTCAGGCAGTTGAAAAAGTTAAATTTTATTAAATCATTTTATTCCACAATCATTAAACTCCTTTCATAGTTTATCAATAATTTTTACAATTTTATTGCCAATAAATCTTTTTTTATTCCACAACTTTTTGTAACTTTTCTTAACACGTTAAGAATTTCTCATCATTTGACAGCTCAGTGTTGAATCTGGCCTTCAATTCAACTGTTTGTGAGTTTGACTATCGCCATTAACCTGGACATTTGTAGTGATTTGAAATCTACTTTACCAATCTAGATACTAGTCGAATTAGCCATCGTAAACAAATTTATCATAGGAAACGAAGTGTATGAGAGATACAGAATATTTTATTAATTAAATTGGTTTAAAATAATTCGTAGAGGATTTTCATAATTTCAGTAAAAAACACATAAAACTTTGAAAATTCTAAAAATATTTGCATAAGTTTTTACGTATATTACATTAACAGCACAGAATAGAGTAACATAAGTGAATTCAAGTTATTTGAAAGTAGCGGGATTCCCAATAAGATATTAGCAACAATTTTTATTAACTACTTAGTGCAAATTTTTGTATCTTTATAGTTTAAATTATGCTTTTGAAATTTAAATTATTTAGTTTAATAGTATCTTTACCTTTTATAATATTTAAATACTTATTATAAATTAAAATACTGCATTTTTTTTCATTCTTTCTTAGAAATTTTTTTTTAATGTAAGTAGAATCCGAAAAATTTCGGATTCATCCAACATTTATTTTAGTGTAAAATAAGTTGTAGCTTTTGTCTATGCAAGAAATTTAGATGAAGACTCAATGCTAAGATGACAAGGGGAAAGTGACAAGGGTTCATAAATTAAAATGATAAAGCCCAATCGCATGGGCGTTATCGGTGGGAAAATCATTAATGAACTTTTCTCGAGACATATATTTGACAGTATTATTTTTATTTCATTTTATTTTTACTGTCTTAAAAGACAGAATATATGTAAGTCAGTTGACATCTTTAGATCAGAAAGAAAATAAAGAAAAACATTTTCACACAGAAGAAAAACCTTTATCTATCTGTCTTTTCAAATTTATTAAACTACTTTAACGCATGCTTTATATATTGAGTAGCTATAGCAGTCATTTACTCGTAGTACTTGATAACCAGTTATGAAAATGTTAGTAATGCAGATTAACATGAGATCTTAGAAACAAAGAAAAAAGAAGAATGTTTGATATCAGAAGTTTTTAACAAGGCCAGGAGTTTTTTTTTGCCGCAAGCTGACAAAAAATGGAAATTATTATTCACGGAAAAAGAATTTTGATGCAATGTGCAGATAATCTTTTCAAATCATTTTTGTTGTTATATAATTAATATTTCTAGGTTTAATGAATTATTTTAGAATTCAGAGAGAGGATGAAAGATAAGCATCTAACAAGATGTTTTATGAAAAGATTTAAAAAAAAATTTGTGCAAGATTTAAAATAATTTTAGGTTATGTTATACATGAATGTTAACAATATAGCGTAATTTTAATACATTTTGCGCGCGAAGAAGTCTCGTTTTATTTTTCTTTCATAAGGTGGTCAAAATTATATAACCTTACAAAGAATAAAAATATCATAGCTCATTGTGCAAAAACCTATTAAAAGAAAAGTATATCTATGGTTAGAAATGAGATTAATTGTATTTATGCATATAATGATATGGAAGTATATAAAATAATATCAATTTGTTGTGTGTTGAGTTTTGTTAACATATAATACCTTTGATGCCATTGAATAAATCTAAGTTTCATGTCTGTCATTGATGAAGGCTTATTTAATTAACACAATACCCATTTCAAAAAATGTACATGCAGAAAACGGAAACACGGTGCACATCTCCCAAAATTCTATAGTAGCTGAAAACAACTGATCTTTTCACTTAGAAATGCGTGATGCTATGAAAGATTACGCTGAGTCCAATACTCATCGGCTTCAAAGTTTGGACCGCGATCATATATAGTGGATGATACTTAAATTGAGACTTTCCTGTTGATTTTATGAATGTGTTTAACTTGCTTAAAATCTCTCAGTAAGGGAGGATATAATTGAACGTCAACGAGATCAATTCCTGAATCGATTAGAACTCTGTAATTATTAATTTGCAAGTTGTGCTGTGCAGAAATAGTATGCGTAACCACTCCTAAATTTACTTAGGAGGTGTATGCAATTGGTAATATTTTATTACTGAAGTTTAACGTCAATATTTTAGCGTTAAATATCAAGTAATCTTTAGTATTTGTGTCATCAACATTCTTTGTACGCCATAAATATATAGGAAGCTAAACTTAATGTCACTATGAGACACGCACTCTAAAGTATAATGAATATTAACCCTCTTACTATATATTTTAATTCCACTTTCAGTATAAAGAGTAGATTTTAGTTCTTACTATTTGTATCAATAATTCCTTTCTTAAAAAATCTGTTATTCTTAGCATTTAAGATTTTTTTGAACAATTTTTATTGTGCTGTCTTGTTAAATGTGCAAAGCATATTACTTGATTAAATATTATTGAAATTGAACATTTTAAGTATTTTATTTATTAATTTCATTTTTATAAATCTTATGGTTACTCTATTTTGCCTAATAACTCCCAATATTAAGGCATTAAGTTTAAATTTTAATATTATACAATCTACTTTTTTATATTTTTTCCTAATAAGAGTCTCATCTTATTTAACAACCATTGCGAAATGAATTGTTTTGAGGTCTTCACTTGCAAGATCAACACAGATAAGCAAGATACTTTCTAAAATATAGAAACAATAAGTTATCATTAATATTTGATCTAGACTGTAAGCAAGTGTTGAACGAAAGATTTCTTGCAAAGTTATCAAGTGACGTCTTGGATAAGATCATAGAGTAAAACATCCCCTTTATTCACTTTGCTCCGCCTTTTGGTTTGGACAAAATTTCTTAATGTTTCTCAAAATATATTGTACGGGCACAAGGTAAAGAATCCACAAGCAATACACTTTTTTATTATTAAAACATGGTATTCATGATTTTACGAGCTAATTTTTAAAACTTTTTCTTTTAAATGATAAGAATACCATTCGTGAAATACGATTTTGACGTAACATGACACGTACTTTTCTTCATAAAAATTCGTCAAAAGAGTAACTGATGCTTTTAAAAAAATCAACTTGTTGTTTTAGCTTTTAAATTTGTGGACCTTACTGGAACATTAAGTATTTATCTCAAACACATTTTGTTGTAATGTTTTGATGTTACAATTCTAATAATGACACTTTTTAAAACTTAAGAATAATGAAGAGAAAAATTTAGTTCTTTCCAGTTTTCTATCAATTTTCCATTTAAAAAATCATGATAGTAGGAAGTAGCTCACTTGTTACTTGTTTTCTCATTATGCATATTTGTGCCATTATCTTTGAATACTACCCATTTTCATTTTATTAGCTTACTTTGCTCACAATCATATTACAATACACTTCATTAATTTACTGATTTCATTTCAACAAATTTCACTTTTTTCATTTATAACTTGTAGTAGATTTTCTACAAGTTTCCTATGATCAAAATGATTTTACATTCTTCTACCGTGAAATAATTTTCTTTCTCATCTCATCCCTCATACACAAATATGCACGTGTTTGATAAATTACCAATACATACATGTATTACAATATATAGTTACTGTTTAGCAATTAGCAAAAACAAAACTAAGAAATCAAATGTTTCTGTTTATTTTGTTTTTCCCTTTTAACAACTAAATTTATTTTACAATATTTTTCCAGAAAATTGCTTGCGCTTTTAAATTTCGTATCCTTAATTTCATAAAATAATGTATTTGAATGGCATTTTCCTTGTAAGCAATAGAGTTGTAATATTTTTAAAGGCATATGGCATATTACATTATATATATATATATATATATATATATATATATATATATATATATATATATATATATATATATATAAAGAAAAAACATTTACTTAAAATTCTGATTATTAATTATATACTGAATATCTAAGTAAATGCAACTATGATAATATGTTACATATTCTATAATGCAATAAATTCATATGCAATATTACTTTCGATTTTGTCAGTTTTTAAAAATAAAAAATTAATACGTTTCTAGTTTTCTCATTGCTTTTTCCTCAAAATATTTATTATTGAACTGTTATAATGTTTTTGTGAATATTAAGTTGTTTTTAACAATTAAGCTCGTATATTAATAAATAAGAAGCAGAAAACAATTATGATGTTAGGAATATCGATTTCATTTTCTCTTATCTGACTGAATCAATCTGAGCAGAGATAGAGAAATGGAAACAACAAAATAGTTGCACGAATGCTACATCTTAAATTGTATATACTAGTTGCAGAGTCTCTTTGTAATAACTATAATTTGTTCGGTGAAGTCATTATTGATGTTGGATACTTTCTTATTGATGAGTGTTCATGGCATTGAAAGATTTTATTTCTGTTTTATTTGCTCTGTATAATTTTGCTGCATACTCACTGTCTCGCGTTAATAGAGACATTTTCCTAAGAAATTTTTATTTAATAATATTCTATATCAGTAATAAAAATTTATATAATATTTGTTGAAAACTGAAAACATTAAATATTTCAAGTTGAATTGAAGATTAAGTCAGTAAAAAAGGTTTAGCATATATTGGTTACCATCCTTTAAACCATAAATTAAGTTTTTATATTATAACATTGCATACTTTTTTAATATTTTTATATAAATACATAAATGCAATTCTTCCACTTTGTTTTTTGTTCTTACAGAATGAGAGAAGGAATATTTTTTCTTGTGCTTAAGAAGTTTTTTAAAATAATTTAAAATTTCGATGTTAAAAATTTTTTTATCATGTCATGAGCTTTTCATGAGACGATGTTTTCTTGTTATAATAATAAATTAATTTTGAATAATACAGATAAAATAATTTCTCTTATTTTTAACTACGATTGAATAAATTGATCAAAATTCCTGGAATGAAGACTTCAAAGGCTAGAAGTTAGTCAATACTGAAACATTTTTTTATTTTCTGCTATTGCATTAAATTATTAATAAACTTATTAACAAATAAAACATTTTTTATTTGTTTTAATGGCTCTTATTTTAAAAAAATCTGCTCTAGAAAAATGTATGCAAATAACGAACCGAATTTGAATCCATGACTACGAGAAAAATTGCTAATATTCACAAAGTTTTGACTTGAGTTGGCTATTAATGCGGTTTTGCACTTTTGCAGAAAAGAACGTTGAAAGATAATGAATTTAATATCATAAAGATAATTTTACAAGATTTTCTGAACTTAGTTCTATTCATCTATTTTTTATATCTTAGTGATACATGTAAATAGTCCTGTTTGTTCATGAAGTTTTTATGGAATTAAGAATAACCATCAGTAATCAATAATTATTTTATAAATTGATCAATATTTTTGCTACAGTGAAACATTTAAACTAATTTTATGCTTTTAATATCAGCATAAAATGGCTTATTTTCAATATATGGCAATATATATAATGACATTTATATCAATCTTGATAACTGTCATATACTAGTAATAGTCCAGTATGTGCTAATTAGAATACAAAAATATTAATTAATTGGAAAATTGTGTCAAAATGAATATGTATTTCTAAAAGATTATAGGTGTAGATTAAAAACTGTAACAATAATTTACTACGTTAGCAAATAATATTTGTGTGTGGCAGTTTTCTGGTAAGATACGTTATAAAAATTTTATTATAGTATTAAAATCTTACTCTACTATTCTTAGGATGAAATTAACAGGATTTACTGTAAGTTAAAATATAATCTAAATATACTGTATTCTGTAAGTTATTACATATAGTCATTATGATATTCATAAAATTTTGCTCCTTCGCAATCAAAATCATAAATTTAATTTTAAGTAATTGATATTTTTATTATTCAAAAAAATATATCTCATATGAATATATGAAGACAAATAAAATGTCTTATATTCAAAGATAATTAAAACATTTTAAAAAGTGCGCTTTCTTGCAATATAGCTTGATATTTTTCAATTAATCTTACACAAATGGGTTTAAATCGTATAAGAGCTTATAAAGTTATTACCGAGATAATTTTTCTTTTAAGTTAGTTTAACTATGTATGAAAATATTTTAAATTTTTGATAATCATTTTTTGGTTGTTTGTTAATTAATGCATTGGAATTTTGTTTTACCTCATACAAACACACAATTGCCATTTTATTCTAAAATTTATTTTATTTCAAGGTTTTATGACCTGCCTTTTAAATTATTTATTTACATATTCAAATTTTGATGTTTTTAATAACATGCTTGACAAAGTTACTTATATATAAAATATCTTAGCTACGTCATGTTCTTGTAATTTTGGTCCTAATATTTATAAGAGTAATAAATTCTTCTCTTGATTTTCAATTTACTTGAGACACAAGTATTAAATGACATGATAATTACTATAGTAGCAGCTCTATACCAACCCTCATGTCAGTAAATCAATATTGAAAACTCGGAATTGATTACACCTTTGAGAGGTAAACAGGATTTATGAGTTCCGTAGTTTCTTCAAAAATAGGCGTGAACCTTTCGGTGCACAGAACTCTTAGTTAACTTTTCTAAGTAAAGAAAACTTTTTACCTTCAAGAGTACAATTGTTTTTATTTAACTCCTAAACTAATTGAAAATTTAATAATTCTAAATTGAATTAGTATTTTTAAAATATCAACTGAGGTAAAATAGATCATTAATTTCATTAAAATATAATTATTCAAAATAATAATTTAATGACATTTTGCGTGTAACCTTTCTTTAAATGAATAATTAAAAATGATAGTGGGAATAATCATCTCGAAGAAATATTTAAAAATATTTTATCTGCATTAAAAATTGTTTTGCAACATTTACGTACTGTTTACGCATGAGTAAAGAAAACATTTTCAAAAACATTCAATTCGTATTAAGTTAAAAAGACAATTTATACCGTAGAGAAAACTTTCGTAAGAATTGAATTTTTGGAAGAAGTATTGAAATTCAATTTTTAAAGAAACGTACGATACATGTATACTAGAGTTGATATATATACATACAACACTTCATGAAAATGTACTCAGAAAGTTAAAATTCCCTTACAATATACAAAAATTCTTCAAGTTAAACTATTGTAAATCAATTCCCATATGAATATAATAACTTGGTGTAGTTGCAGAAAATTTAATAGTAAACTTCATTGTGGTGAAACTCAATGTATTTGTTTTAATTATTGTAAGTTTAATCTGCTTTAAGGTACGCCTAAAAATTTTGGTATGAAATTTAAAATATTTCCCTATTTACCTTGTAAAACGATTGTCAGTTTTGCAGCATAACTATTTATTTAAATAGTTTGCATTTCATTTTCTACACTTATTTCATTAAAAAACTGTAAAAAATTTTCATCCTTCTATACCTTTACTATTTCTTGAGAAATTGAAAAATATGCGAGTTGTTTTATTTTCTAGTGGTTATATATATACAATAATGATAATGGTACAAACGATGCCATTTTCAATGATATTCAAATCCCATTTACACTTTCCATTTCTCACAAAACAGTTCTAATTACTTACGCATTTTTTATCCATTCAGAATAGTTATTTTTCATACTTTTGGAAACTATCTAGAAAATTATCCATTCTAACTAACTTAAAATTATTATCATAGGCTCAAAATACGTTTTCATTTCAGATTGTTCATCAGTGAGAGCGTTAGTAATTCTTCCATTTACTAGTTACTCGGCAAATGACTAAAATATTTCTCAATGCAAGATTAATTTGTTATTTAGTTTGATAAAGAGACATTTTTGAATTTCACAGATTTTACATTTATGCTCATAATATTTATGAAAAAGCGTTTTAAAAAATTGCGTAGATTGCTATTATTATTGTTATTGTTGAAGCAGGTAGTTAGTCGACTTTTATTGATAATATCATCACTTTTATTTTGAGCTATCTCTTAATTTTTAATTTAACTAATCTTTTCCAAAAATATACTTTAACTTAACTACTTTTATTACTGTAATACAATATCATTGAACATGTATTTCATTAACTGTGAGATATTAGCAAAATCGGAGGTATAATTAATAAATGAGATGAATATCTCAAGCTTTATTTGTCTACCACGAATGACTTGGGCTTTGCTTGATTACTTAAAAATTCTTTTTTCTTTAATAACTCAAAATATGTTTTTTAATAGATCATTAAGAATCTATTGCTTTATCTTTCAATTTAATTTCATATAAACATACAATATATTAAATTTTGATATCTTCATGTGTTATTTTATCTGCTTTTCCTACTGCCTGATGATAATAATAGAATTTTTAACTTTATTTGTTATTAAATTAAAATCCCCCGCATACATTTATTTCATTTGTATTTATCTAATTTCTGTAAAATATTTTATATATGAGTGTGTGTAACTTATTAAATTTGAAATATATATAAAACTCATGTTTAATCGGTTGCTTTTAGTTATTAAGATATATTTTAATATTCAGATATATTTTTATTATTCAGATATATTTTAAATTTCTGACACGAAGGTGAAAATTGCATGAATCATTAAATTAGAGACAATGTAATTATGGATTTGGTTGTAAATGCAATAAATAGTTACTAATTGAGCTCCCAGTGGCGTTGTGGTAGAAATGTGCTTTGTGTAGTTAAATACTTACAAATAATTACAAATTACTGTTGAAAATTGCGGACTTAATAAATACAAATTAGGACCAATGGTCTAGTAGTAGGTTTTGAATAGATGATTCCGAGTTCAATCCCAGAAACAGTAAACAACAAGAGATTGGTGAAGAGCTTATTTACTTCTATTAAAGATGGAGTTTGGGTAATATCTTCCTTTAAGATACATGAATAATCAGCATTTGCTAAGAAATATTATCCCGGAAAGCAACAACGTACGGATACGAGAGCGTTTTGGCCTGTTACAGTGTCTTCTACACGATGTCAAATATACCCAAGTTAAATTCCCGATATTTTTACAAAAAATTTCGACAGTAGTTATAGCAGTTCCCAGAAAATTCAACAAAATGTGATGTTATTTTTATGATTCACTTCATCCCATTTTAAAGACAAAACATACTTAAAAACTCTATATAATATATAAGTAATTCATATTCATAAGCAATAATTTTATTGTTTATAAATATGCATATAGTAAAGAATGTTATATATATATATATATATAAATAAAAATTTCGTTTTTTTTTTGGATTTTTTTTCAGTTCAATAGTTTCTTAACTTTTGAAAACAAAATATATAAATCAAAATCTACTTTGTTAGACTTAAATATTTCTAAATTATCTCATCTGATACTTTATACTTACATCAATAGAATTATTTTATTCAAAAAAAGTTAAAGAGGTATATGGTCAAAAAATTGTGCTGTTATCGTTATAGAAAGAAATGTAGTTGAGATGATAAATTTCTACTAGTTAATGAAAAATTTTATTGAGATGTTGTTCTAAGTTGAAATATTCTCAGTTAAAATGATAAATTTTTCATCTTTTTTTTAACTATGAATAATTTTTTTACTTTTAATATTCTTATTTTCTATTCAATTATATTTCAATCTTTTTTTAATTAATCTTATTTTTATTGCTTACTCTTATATGTTTTCCCACTTCCACTTCTTACAATAAATTTTTAAATATTAGTAATAATTTCTAAACATACATATATCTATTTTAAAACTTTTCAATTTTTTAATGATATTATTGGTAAAATAATATGCACGATTTAAGTCCTTTTTAAATTTATATTTAAAATTATTTTTTTACATATATATCATCCCTTATTAATCTTCATTAAATTAATAGTTTTCCAAATTTTGTGGTATAAATTTAGTATTAAACTATTTTAAATGTATTTGGAATATATAATTAAAATTATCCTTTTCTAAACATTATTTTTATTTTTTCCAACGTATGCTTTATTTTGATTCCACATTTTAAATATTATAATTTACCTAGTTTTAAATATTATGATTTTACACGTTTTAAATAATATAAAATTTCGATTTTTTTTATAATTCTCTCAATTCTTTTGATCTTAAAATACCATTATTAAACATAAAAAATGGATGGGATTTTTTTTAAGTCATAGCTAAAATTATGATTAAGGGTATTTAATTTTCTGGATCATAAAATTATCTATAATAATGAGAAAAGATATTAAACATGAATAAAACTTGTAGAATGTATGTTAAACTCCCTTTAAACTAAAAAAAAGGATTTGAAAGTACAATAATAGAGTTATTGAACAAATTATAATAATTATAGGAGAGATTTAATATTGACAATCTGTTTTACAATTTAGTGATTGTTAAATAAAGCTTCATATGATATTCCCAAAACCTGCTTGTCGGGAAGCTTAATTCAGCAATCAGTTTCTCCAATGAAAAAGGATAGACAGATAAAATAGGGATCATCGGGTACATTTAAAAAAATATGGTGAACGTGCTGTGTATGAAAATTTTATTACCGAGTTACATTGTTTAACCAAGGAAAATCTGATTAATATACTCTCGTAAAAATATTGAAGACACCAAAAAGTACTTTGAGTTAACTTGATTATCAAGTTCAAATTGCTATAATTTACGAACTTCAGTTATTAAAACAGAACTCATTTGGCATCATAATTTCTTACATCCTTATTTTAGAAATTGACCTTGGGTTTTCTTTCTGAGCTCAGCACGCAATATTTTTTTAGTTCGTTTAAATTCATGGAGCATGTTTATAAAGACTGATTAGAAGTTGAGATATATCTTTTGCCTTAGAAAGAGCCTGTCATAATAGTTGATTCACTGGAATAGGGTGCCAAAAAAGTAGTTTCTTTATTTCACTTAAGATGAATTAAATCAAAAAAATTATTTATAATCCATGATATTGTGGGAATCCGGGAAGTTAGCACATAGCTTATTTAAAAATCGTCTACTTATATTCAGTTATGTTAAGAGTATAATGTAATAAAAAAATTAATTTATAAAAGCTTCTTGATCTATGATTGCTTTAAGTATAACTTTAGTATAAATGGAAGAATTTCCATCACCGACTTTTTCCTCTAACAGAATTTTATTTGGGTTCTGTTCAAATATAGCTCTAAATCTTGCTATGATATGTGGACATTTCATCACCATATTTATTCTTAGATTTATAATTATTTTACAAGGCCATAGTTTACTCGTATTTTTAAAAAGCAGTAGATTTTTTTTATCAATTTTTGAGATTCAAATAAGTAATTTATTTTATCTGTTTTTTTGAGTATCTTTGTCAATCATAATTTTGTATTTTTATTATGAAATCACTTCTTATATGTTTGAGAACAGATGTTCAAATCAAAGTTTCATGCAATATGTATAAAGAAATTATAATCAAGAATATTACAATATATCAAAAGAAAGCAATAAAATATGAAATAAAGAGAAAATTTATAATTTGCTGAAAAAAAGGGAGGTAATTACTTACAGTTTTATTAAGCATGATGATCGTAAAATTGCAAAAAAAAAAAATACGTAATTGTGATAAATTTATTGAATATTTTATAAAAAAAACAAAGGTATCGTTACAATGAATGCGACATATTTAGGATGTTTATTTAATATTTTAAGTGTAGCAGTTCAAGTTTCCGATATTTTTTAGAGAAATACAGTAATTAGTAGTAATAGGAAAAAGTACAAAAGTTGTTAAGATTTAGAAACAAGATTTTTCAAGATTAAATAGTAAGAAATAGAATTATACAAGCTCTTCAATTAAATATGTTCAAAAGAAAAATTAACTTAAGCGAAATTTCCTTTTCCTCGTGAAAATTAGTTTCATTGTTTCATTAGGAACTATAAAATGTATTGATTATAAATTTAAAATTTTTTTTGTTTTATTTTATTTTATGAAACATTTACTTTTTTCTTTCTTCTGATAAATTGATGATTTTCATGCCTTATATTTAAATATCTCTCATGCATATTTGCATATTATATATATATTCAAAATTAATTATAACAATATTTTAAACTATAATGTGGAAGATCTATAGGAATTAAAAAAAGAATTTTTTATTAACATTTTATTTATATAGTTGGGAAGAGAACTATAATCTCTATAATTCATAAATTATATTATTTTAAGCAAAATGAAAGAGCATTTCTGATACGTTTTTGTGCTTTAATATTTTACAACTGTAATATTGAAAACAAAGTGAAGCCAGCCGTTTTAGTAATATGTAACTCTTCTTTATTTTCAGAGATCATTCACAAGAACAGCTGTGATCAGTTTGTCCAATACCAGTTTGACTTAAGTAGCCTACCGAAGAACGAGAAGGTATGGGCTGCCGAACTAGTCTTGTACCGGGAGAAAGTTTTACAAGAAGGAAGGTTGCCCGTTCACAGGGTGCAAGTGTTCGATGTCATACGCCCAGCGAGCCGGAGCTCCAGCTCTATTCAAAGACTATTAGACACGAGGATCTTCCGAAGCTCATCAACTGGCGAATGGGAGCACTTTAGCGTGTTACCCGCAGTTGAGAGATGGCGATCGGAACCATCTCAGAACTATGGACTTCAAATAGAACTTGCCAGTTCCCTCAACATCAGTCAACCTCAAACAGTGAGATTGAAGCGATCAGTTGGGGAAGACTTTAGAAGGTGGTCTCAGTTTGAGCCCCTTCTGGTAACTTACTCCAAAGACCAGAATTCAAAGGTAGACTCTATCTCGAGAACTAAACGCAACACTCGAAAACATCGGCGGAAAGGCCGTAAAGACAATTGCAGACGCCATGCTTTATATGTGGACTTTAGTGATGTCGGGTGGAACGATTGGATCATAGCGCCACCTGGTTATAATGCATATTTTTGTCATGGAGACTGCCCATTTCCGTTGCCAGATCACTTGAATACTACAAATCATGCTATTGTGCAAACATTAGTGAATTCCGCTAATCCTGCGGCTGTACCCAGAGCTTGTTGTGTTCCCACTGAACTATCTCCTATATCAATGCTTTACAAAGATAAGTATGACAATGTTGTGTTGAAAAATTACCAAGACATGGTTGTCGAAGGTTGTGGTTGCCGTTGAGGAACTATATATCAATGAATATGGTTCCAATTATTTC